>CAUYQU010102469.1:0-28744 GCA_963574635.1 Cheracebus regulus | reverse complement strand
GCCCGTCCGTCCCGTACACTCCGCACCGGGAAGCGCCGCGCTGGGGCGCCGGCAAAACAGCCGCGCCGGCCAAACGAGTCGCGCTGGCGACCCGTGTGGCTCCTCTGCCGGGAATCTCTCGGTCTGTGGGCTACAAAAATTGGTCGGAAAGTGCGGCGTCCACTCGTTCTCTGCGCTTTCACTGGGAGCTACATTCCTGAGCTGTTGCTAATTGGCCATCTTGGATCTCTCCGGCATGAATTGTTAAAAGGGGAAGTGTCGAGGAGCTGCTGCCAAGGGGAGTTGGATAGTGCCACCCGGAAAATAACAGTGAAGTCAATGTCTCCTGCACATTGCGGTAGACTTTCCAGGTACTTTGGGTGAACTACTAGAATTTGTTCTTTTCCCCAAAGTCAGTCTACATGACCTCTCTGATATAAAAGCAGAGCAAAAATCATACATGGTGTCCGCCACCATGCCTGGCTAACTTTTGTATTTTTAGTAGAGACGGGGTTTCACCATGTTGGCCAGGCTGGTCTCAAACTCCTGACCTCAAGTGATCCGCCTGCCTCGGCCTCCCAAAGTGCTGGGATTACAGGCGTGAGCCTCCTCTCCGGGCTGATCAGTGGCTTTTAAACTAGCCTGCAGTCGGATCACCTGGAGGGCACACACACTGCTGACCCCACCCCCAGAGTTTCCAATTTCGTAGTTACAGAATGGGCTTGAAAATCTGTATTTTTAATGAGTTCCTTGGAGATGCTGATGCTGCCGGTCAGGGAGCACAGAAGAACCACCAGCATAGAAAGTTTTCTGGACCACGGACTCCTTAGCTGAAAGATCCTGTGGACCAAATTATAGTACAAGATAAGCAGCCCCTTCCATAAGATAGTATCCTAACGAGGTGCATTCCTGGCTAGGGCCCTGGGCTAGTTTGCTGGGGCTGTTGTAACAAAGTACCAGGGACTGGATAGCTTAAACAACAGAAACTAATTTCCTCACAGTTCTGGAGTCCAGACATCCAAGATCAAAGTGTTCTGGGGCTGCTTTCTTCTGAGGCCTGTCTTAGCTCTGAAGATGGCCATCTTCTCCTTGAGTCTTCACATGGTTTTTTCTCTGTACCTCTGTGCCCACATTTCCTCTTCTCTCTCTCTCTTTCTCTTTTTTTTTTTTTTTTTTTAGACAAAATATACTTTTGTTGCCCAGGCTGGAGGGCAGTGGCACAATCATAGTTCTCAGCAGCCTTGAACTCCCGAGCTCAAGATGGAGTCTAAAGGCTCACATCGCCACACCACACTCAGCTAATATTAAATTCTTTCTAGAGGCTGGGCTCAGTGATGCATGCCTGTAGTCCCAGCTACTCAGGAGGCTGAAGTTCGAGGATCGCTGGAGCCCAGGAGCTCTGGCTGTAATGTGCTATGTGGATCGGGGGTCCGCACTAAGTTAGACATCAACATGGTGACCTCCTGGGAGCAGGGGGACCACCAGGTTCACGTGGGATGAACCAGCCCAGGTCAGAATGGAGCAGGTCAAAACTTCTGTGCTGATTAGTAGTGGGATTGAGCCTGTGAATAGCCACTGCACCCCAGCTTGGGCAATATAGCAAGACCCTGTCTCCAAAATAAAAAAGTTCTATAATTTTTTAATAAAAAATTATTTCTAGAGATAAGATCTCACTATGTTGCACTGGCTGGCTGCAAACTCCTGGTCTCAAGTGATCTTTTCACCTCGGCCTCCCAAAGTGCTGGAATTACAGGCATGAGACACCACACCTGGTCAACACTTGATGTTTCTCCAGTGCTTGGTATTTGACAGCCGTTATCTCAGGGCACCTCATTCCTGGCATTCAAATGTTAGGTTAAGAATTACCAATTTGAAGATGATGTGTTGAACATAGAATCAGAGTAAATGGAATTAATAATCTTATGGAAATGGTGCCACAGTTTCTGATCCCTAAATCCAGATGTCTCATCTTATGCATAATTTAACATGTTTTGAAAACATGGCAGAATGTTTTAAATTAGGACTATCCAAGAATATCCTGAAATGTGAAAATGTGAATGTTGTACAAAAGGGAATCATTTACTCGTTTCTTCTTCTTCTTTTTTTTTTTTTTTTGAGACGAAGTTTCGGTCTTGTTAACCAGGCTGGAGTGCAATGGTGCAATCTTGGCTCACTACAACCTCTGACTCCTGGGTTCAAGCGATTCTCCTGTCTCAGCCTCCTGAGTAGCTGGGATTACAGGCATGTGCCACCATGCCTGGCTAATTTTGTATTTTTAGTAGAGACAGGGTTTCTCCATGTTGGTCAGGCTGGTCTCAAACTCCTGACCTCAGGTGATCCACCCGCCTTGGCCTCCCAAAGTGCTGGGATTACAGGTATGAGCCATCGCACCTGGCAACTTGTTTATTCTTTAATAAATATTTTATTGAACATCTACTTCATGCCAGGGATGGGGCTAGGTGCTGTGATACAATAAATAAGGACTAGGCAGGATTATGTAGTGATTAAAACACATTCTGGAGGTGGGGCTTCATGTCTCATGCCTGTAATCTCAACATTCTGGGAGGCTGAGGTGGGAGGACCACTGGGAGGCCAGAAGTTTGAGATAAGCCTGGGCAACATAGCCAGACCCCATCTCTATAATTTTTTTTTTTGGATGGCGTCTTGCTCAGCCACCCATGCTGGAGTGCAGTAGCTTGATGTCAACTCACTGCAACCACTGTCTCCTGGGTTCAAGCAATTCTCCTGTCTCAGCCTCGGAGTAGCTGGGATTACAGGCACCTACCATCATGCCAAGATAATTTTTTTTGTGTGTTTTAGTAGAGACGGGGTTTCACCATGTTGGCCAGGCTGGTCTTGAACTCCTGACCTCAGTTGTTCCACCTCCCTCAGCCTCCAAAGTGCTAGGTGTGAGCCACTACACCTGACCTTCTATTGAAATTTTTTAAACATTGAAAAAAAGAAAAAAAAGAAAAACACACACATTCTGGAGCCAAATTGCCTGAATTCAAACTCCAACCCTACCATTTAGTAGCTTTGACAGTTGCTTAACCACTTTGTGTCTCAGTTTCCTCATCTGTAAAATGGGAATAGTAATTGCTCCTATCTGATAAAGGTCATAAGAGAATTAAATGAGTCAACATTTGTAAGAAAGCACAGCCAACTGGTATTTAACAAAACTGACAAGAACTTACATTGGAGAAAGGACATCCTTTTCAATAAACAGTGCTGGGAAAATTGGGTTACCATGTGCAGAAGAATGAAACTGGACTCCTGTTTCTCACCATATACACAAATCAATTCAAGATTAATTAAAGACTTACATGTACCGGAAACTATAAAAATACTAAAAGAAAACCTTGGTAGAACTCTTCTGGACATTGGTCTAGGCAAAGAATTTATGACTAAGACTCAAAAGTACAGGCCAAAAAACTAAAATAGACAAATGAGAGTTAATTAAATTAAAAAGCTTCTGCATAACAAAAGAAATAATCAAATAATCAACACAGTAAACAGACAACCTGCGGAATGGGAAAAAAAAATTTTGCAGATTATGCATGTGACAGGGGACTAATTGTCAGAAGCTGCAAGGAACTCAAACCACTCAACAATGAAAAACATATAACCACATTAAAACGTGGGCAAAGCAGAAGTTCAAGGTTACAGTGAATTATGATCATGCGACTGCACTCTAGCCTGGGTGACAGAGCAAGACCCTGTTTCTTGCACCACTATGCCCAGCTAATTTTTTTGTATTTTAGTAGAGACAGAGTTTCACCATGTTGCCCAGGGTAGTTTCAAACTCCTGAGCTCAGGCAATCTGCCCACCTTGGCCTCCCAGGCATTTTTCAAAAGGAGACATACAAATGACCAACAGGCATATAAGAAAATGGTCATCATCACTAATTATCAGATAAATGCAAATTAAAACCACAATGAGAGATCATCTTGTATTGTCAGAATGGCCATTACTAAAAAGACAAAAAATACCATGTTGGTGAGGATGTGTCAAAAAGTTAAGTTTAATACACTGTCGATGGTAATTAGTGTGATTGATATGAAAAATAGTGTGGGGATTTCTCAAACAATTAAAAATAGAACTACCAACCAATCCAGCAATCCCACTATTGGGTATCTACCCAAAGGAAAAGAAATTATTATAGCAAAAAGACATCTGCTCTCACATGTTTATCACACCGCTATTCACAATAGCAGAGATACGAAATCAACCTAACTGTCCATCAATGGATAACTGGATAAAGAAAATGTGATATATATATATATACACACACACACACGCATTGGGATACCAGTCAGCCATAAAAAGAATGAAATCATGTCTTTTGCAACAACAAGGTTGGAACTGGAGGCCATTAAATGAAACAGCTCAGAAACAGAAAGACAAATACTGCATGTTCTCACTTATTAGTGGGAGCTAAATAATATTGACACATGGATTAAAGTGCAGAATGACAGACAATGGAGACTGAAAAGAGGTAGGGAGTGGGAGGCGCATGGATAATGAGAAATCACTTAATGGGCACAATATACGTTATTTGGTGACGGATACTCTAAAAGCCCTGACTTCACCACTAAACAATCTATGCGTGAAACAAAATTACCTTTGTACTCCATAAATTTATACCAAAAAAAGGCAAATGTAAGCATGCTTTCTTAAAGATGAATCAAAAGCTGTTTTCAGTTAGTGAATATTAGTGTTTGACAGAGAAACATCTTTGGAAGCAAACTTTGAGAACATGTTATTACAACATGTTTCTTAGACACACACACACACAAAAATTTTTGTAAAAAGCAAAGAACATTATCTAGTACACTGTATGTGTTTTATAAATGTTGTCATGTAAATACACCAGCCCTTGGCTTTAAGAAGCTCACACTAGACCGGGCGTGGTGGCTCAAGCCTGTAATCCCAGCACTTTGGGAGGCTGAGGCAGGCGGATCATGAGGTCAGGAGATTGAAATCATCCTGGCTAACATAGTGAAACTCCGTCTCTACTAAAATACAAAAAATTGGCCGGGCATGGTGGCACATACCTGTAGTTCCAGCTAATCAGGAGTCTGAAGCAGGGAGATCGCTTGAACCCGGGAGGTGGAGCTTGCAGTGAGCCGAGATGTGCCACTATACTCCAGCCTGGCAACAGAGTGAGACTCCGTCTCAAAAAAAGAAACTGACAGTACTGGGAAGTAAAGAGTGACAGGTAAGTGTTTCAATACAATGTAGTGAAAGTTCTAACTAAGGTCTTACTGAAGCCCTGAATTTCTCTGCAGCAGGATGGAATACAGTAAGACTGTCTGGGGCCAAATGACATGTGCTTGCCACATACAGCTTCCCTCTAACAACCAAGCTGGAGAAAATCCAGCAAGTTTTTATCCTTCCTTTTTATAGCTTCTACTATGAAAACAACCTCCATTAGGGTAATGTATAATTATCACAAATGATTTTCAAAAGCCTATCAAATTTAAATGACAGTGAAACTTGTTTAGGAGACCACCTGTTTGAACTTATAGAACTTACCAGAGTAATTTATGTGAAAATAGGGTTGGGCAACTGTTCTGCTGTTTGAAATCCTGGGCGGAGCACCATGTGAATTAGATGGGGCAATAACCTTATAAGTAGGATAGCCAACTTGTCCTGGTTTGCATGGGACATTCTCAGTTTTATTTAATGTAATTAATTAATTAATTTGTTTTTGAGACAGTCTTGCTCTGTCACCTAGGCTGAAGTGCAGTGGCACAATCTCAGCTCACTGCCACCTCTGCCTCCCGGGTTTAAGTGATTCTCCTGCCTCAGCCTGCAAAATAGCTGAGACTACAGGTGTGCACCACCATGCCTCGCTGATTTTTCAGTTTTAAAACTGAAGGTTCTCATTCCCAGAAATCCCCTCTGTCTTGGGCAAAAGTTAAAAATTGTTGCAGTCATTCTGATAGGATGTGAGAGTTTTGAAAAGAAAACGATTAGGCTGCTTGGTCTGGATGGAACTGGTAAATATAGTTAAAATCAATAGATACTTACTGACTTTCTAATGAATGGATGACAACACATATTCCTGTTCTTTTTTTTTTTTTGAGATGGAGTTTCAATGTTGTCCCCCAGGCTGGAGTGCAATGGCATGATTTTGGCTCCTTGCAGCCTCCACCTCCCAGGTTCAAGCAATTCTCCTGCCTCACCCTCCCAAGTAGCTGGCACTACAGGCAGGTACCACCATGCCCAGATAATTTTTGTATTTTTAGTAGAGACAGGATTTCACCATGTTGGCCAGGCTGGTCTAGAACTCCCAACCTCAAGTAATCTGCCTACCTTGGCCTTCTAAAGTGCTGGGATTACAGGCTTATGCCACCTTGCCCAGCCAATATTTCTGTTTTTTCTTTTGAGAGGAGTCTCGCTCTGTCACCAGGCTGGAGTGCAGTGGTGTGATCTTGGCTCACTGCAACCTCAACCTTCTGGATTTAAGCGATTCTCCTGCCTCAGCCTCCTGAGTAGCTGGGACTATAGGTGCGTGCCACCATGCCCAGCTAATTTTTGTATTTTTAATAGAGATGGGGTTTCACCATGTTGGCCAGGATACTCTCTATCTCTTGACCTTATGATCTGCCCACCTTGGCCTCCCAAACTGTTGGGATTACAGGCATGAGCCACTGCACCCAGCCCAATATTCCTGTTCTTAATGAGCTATGATCTGATTTAGGGAACAAAAAACAAACCACTGTAAAGTTAAATCAAGGTACATTTACATATTAGTTCAAGACAATAAGAGAAATGATGTCACAACATGACTCACGGCCAAATCAATTTTCTACTTAGCATTGCTTTGGGAATGGATTTCAGAGGAAAGGAGCAGCTTTTACTGGGGTTGAGATATTCATGGAAAACTATTAAAGTGGTTATACTTAGGCCGGATGCGGTGGCTCACATCTGTAACCCCAGCACTTTGGGAGGCACACACGGGAGGATCACCTGAGCCCAGGAGTTCAAGACCAGCCTGTGCAACCCAGTGAGACCCTGTCTCTAAAAAAAAAAAGGTTATACTTTACAATGGTTTAGAAAAACTGGAGTGATTTTGATACACAGAAATGAAGGCAGAGTGTTGCAGGTGGGTGGCACAGAACAGGCAAAGTGACAGGAGTGGGAAGAAGCAGAAGGCAAATCCAGGGTGCAAGGGGAATCAGCTCATTAAAAGGGAGAGGAGGGCGGGTGCGGTGGCTCACGCCTATAATCCCAGCACTTTGGGAGGCTGAGGTGGGCAGATTGCTGGAGTCCAGGAGTTTGAGACTAGCCTGGGCAACGTGAGATGAAATCCTTTCTTTACTAAAAATACCAAAAAATTAGCCAGGCATGATAGTGTGCACCTGTATTCCCAGCTACTGAGGAGGCTGAGTTGGGAGAATCACCTGAGCTCAGGAGGTTGAAGCTGCAGTGAGGCAAGATCATGCCATTGCACTCCAGCCTGGGCAACCAGAGTGAAACCTTGTCTCACAAAAAGTTTGGGGGTGGGTGGGTGGAGGGAGAAAAGGAGCCAGAGGAGAGAAATGCAGTGAGAGGAAGTCAGCATTTGATGATGCTTTGTAGTGTCATGCATCCTCTTACACATGGGAGACATCTGTTAATAACCACTCTCTTTCCCTGTGAGAAGAAACACTACCTGCCGGCTGCGGTGGCTCATACCTGTAATCCCAGCACTTTGGGAAGCCTAGGCAGGTGGATCACAAGGTGAGGAGTTCAAGACCAGCCTGGCCAACATCGCGAAACCCTGTCTCTACTAAAATTACAAAGATTAGCTGGGCATGGTGGCACGTGCCTGTAATCCCAGCTACTGGGAGGCTGAGGCAGGAGAATTGCTTTAACTGGGACCCAGTGACTGGGATCCAGTCACGCCACTGCACTCCAGCCTGGGCTACAGAGTGAAACTCCATCTCAAAGAAAAAGAAAAAAAAGAAATGCTACCTTCTCCTCTAAGCTGTTGTTCCCCTAAGTTGGAAATACAAGCCCTAAATATAATGCAGTATGGTGGCTGTTTGTTTGGGTCATCTAGTAATCATAACAAACCACTGTAAAACTTGTTGCGGGCTTTTTCACAGCACGCTGGCCTTAGGGCAGTCATCTTTCTACAGGGCAGCTGGCTTCCCCCAGAGGGCCAAAGCAGAAACTTCCAGTCCTCAAGTCCCAGGCTCCAAACAGCACCCCTTCTGCCTGCTTCTACTGATTAAAGCAGGTCATAGGGACACTGAGATTCCAAGGCAGGGGAGTATACAAGGAGGCATGGCTCAGCAGGGATCACCGATGTGACAGCCTACCACACTCCTTCTTTAACCTCTCCTAAAACAGAGACTTTAGGTAACATTTAATTTTATGCACTTCTGCTTAGAGGAAGAAGGCAGCCAGCAGAGTCTCCTGACGGAAAAGAGAATCTAAACAGGAAGTTAAGTCTATTGAGTCCTAAAACGGACAGCTGTGTGAAGATAAGATGAATCAAGGATCTGAAGCTGGGCGCACCCCCCACCACCTAGGACAGAGGATCTGGAAAGGGAATGCATGTTTGGATTTGAGATACAAGGGCTGGCCAGCAGCCCATGTCTTCCCTGCAGGACAGCCCAGAGTTGTTGCTCACATCTTCAAGGAATACTAGTAGAAGTGGAGAGTTCGCCTCTTAATCACCCACAGAGCAGAGGCTGCTGCACCACTGCAGGGTTTCATATGATTCTTGACCACAGCTTTTGGCTCTGATTCTTTGTCTCTCCTCTCCCCATTCCCACTCCCTTCCAGGACACGAAAGAGAGTTGAGTTAAATAAAAACACCCATAACACCTATTAGAAAACATTCTGAACAACAGTCTGTACAGAGCCCTTTTATATATATATATATATATATATATATATATATAGATTTTTTTTTTTTTTGGAAACAAGGTCTCATTCTGTCACCTAGGCTGGAGTACAGTGGGACTATCAGGGCTCACTGCTGCTTCGAACTCCTGGGCTAAAGCAGTCCTCCCTCCTCAGCCTCCTGAGAAGCTGGGACTATAGGAGTGCGTCACCATACACACACCACCACACCCAGCTAAATAAAAAAAATTTGTGTGTGTGCCTCCCAGGTTCAAGCAATTTTCTTGCCTCAGCCTCCTGAATAGCTGGGACTACAGGTGCCTACCACCATGTCTCGATAATTTTTGGGAGGGGGGGGGTACAAATACACAATCACTTGACACTTTATTGAAGAAAAACAAGATTTAGCATTTTGCCTTCGTTGTACACAGCTGCAGTGGGAGCCCAGGGCAGGGAGGACTGCACGTTTTTCCTTGGCGGGGGAGGTGTGTACCCTGCAGTCCTGCCGTGTTGTGGGAAGATCAGTCCATGTTCTGTCGGTCACCCTAGCCCCTAAGATGGGTGTCCTTCCAGTCATCCCACTCCCGAGCTCTGTGCAGTGTGTGTTCATCATCCTCTTCCTCCTTTTCTTCTTGATCTTCCTGTTGCTGAGCTGCTTTTCTGAATTCCTCTGGTGTTGCCTTGATCACTCCCCGATCTGGTAATGCTCCATATTTCCGATGTTGCTCACACCAGTCACTCACTGTCATAGTTGCCAGGCTTGGATAACCAGCTCCAGATACTTAGACTTGGGCCATGTTCTGAGTGAGAATGAAGGGTTTCACTGGAGGCCTCTCCTGGCCAGATACTTTAGAAGCTGCAGCCTCTCTTGAAGAGTTTCTTTTTCTCAGGAGACTTTATTTCCTGATCAATGCTCTCCATCTCTTCTAAGCTGTTATCAATCCATCTCCGAAGATGAAGATAAGATTCATGAACATGCTCATCATCTGCTTCACCACTTCCCACAGCAGATTTCATTGCAGACAACCTATGCTCCAACTCCTTCTTCTGCTTGTATCTCTCTCTGTTAGCCTGTCTTTGAGATGCCATAGCAATGAGGCTAGGATAAGCCATAGAGGAATTAGCAGTGTGATTTTCAGCTGAGTTGTTCTTGGTTTTGGGCAGCTCAAACTCTGGCACATGATAGCAATGGCACTGAGTTAAGTAGTTTATAAAGTGTTCTCAGCCCACTGCAAATGATCTAGACATTTGCTGGGACTTATTTCATGGTGAGGGCTCCTTGAAATGCTGGCACCAAACAGTTACTTCAGGTAGGTGGAAGCAATCTCTTCCAAATCTTCATTTTGGCTGAATAAGTCGAGCTGCGATAACGTTTCGGCAGCCTTCTCAAGGAGGTCCAGGCCCTTGAACACTTTCTCCTGGACTATCCGGGAACCTGCAGGTTCAGTCGCTACTTCTACTTCGTCCAGAAGCTGTTTGCTGGTTTCGAACAGCTTGGGGAGCTGCAGCAGCAATAATTCACCTTCAGCAGCCATCTTGGGGAGGGAGGAACCCCAATTTTTGTATTTTTGGTAGAGATGGGGTTTCACCATGTTGGCCAGGCTGGTCTCGAGCTCCTGACCTCAGTTGATCTACCCGCCTCAGCCTCCCAAAGTGCTGGGATTACAGGCGTGAGCCACCAACCCCAGTCTGATCCGCCTTCTTGACCTCCCTTCTCTCTTAAAAAATTTCCTTTTCCAATAGAGAAAAGACGCCCTATTCAATAAACAGTACTGGGATAACTGGCTAGCTATATGCAGAAGATCGAAGCTGGACTCCTTCCTCACACCATATACAAAAATCAACTGAAGATGAATTAAAGACTTAAATGTGAAACTCAAAACTATAAAACCCTGGAAGACAACCTAGGCCATACCGTCCTGAACATAGAGATGGGCAAAGATTTCGTGATAAAAACACCAAAAGCAATCACAACAGAAGCAAAATTTGACAAGTGGGATCTAATTAAACTTAAGAGCTTCTGCACAGCAAAATAAGCTATCAACAGAGTAAACAGACAGTCTACAGAATGGGAGAAAATATTTGCAAGCTATGCATTTGACAAAAGTCTAATATCCAGCATTTATAAGAAACTTAAACAGATTTACAAGTGAAAAAAAAACAACTCCATTAAAAAGTGGGCAAAGGAAATGAACAGACACTTTTTGAAAGAAGACATATATACAGCCAACAAGCATGTGAAATAAAGCTTAATATCACTGATCATTAGAGAAATGCAAATCAAAACCACAATGAGATAACTATTGGGTACTGGGCTTAATACCTGGGTGATAAAATAATCTGTACAATAAACCCCCATGACATGAGTTTACCTATGTAACAAACCTGCACATGTACCCCCAAAACTAAATTAAAAGTTTTGTGTGCGTGTATGTTTAAAGATGAGCAACTTTTTGGACATGAAATCCACACCCCCAACCCAAAAAGTTGCTTTTCCCATTCATACCAGCCACTTATTCCCATTGCTTGTGTCCTGCAGGCATCCCACTCTGGCATGATTGAGATGTGCTCTTGAATATACATATATCCTTGCAATGTACATAGTGGTGCCGTGTTTGTACTTAGTGTGGATAAGTAAGAAAGGGGAAGGGAAAAATATTAAGGGGCCCACAGATGAGCCATTTTCCCCTTTTAAGAAGCTTTACAGATGTCCTACTCAACAATTTCTATTCCCATCTTGCCAGCCAAAATTTTGCCACTTGCTCATGCCTATTCACCTGGGAGACTAGGAAAAGTAGTTTTCTCAAGCTGGTCATATTGACATTTGCGATAAAGTTAAGGTTTCATTTGCAAGGAAGAGAAGAGAAGTCTTAGTTTGGGCTTAGTCTGATTGTGACACTGAATAAAAGTCTTTGTTTTTTAATGTGCTGCGTAAAGTTAGTCTATTCTGAAGCCATCTTGGTAAATTTCCCCAATGGTGTGAAGTTAGAATTCCTTCAGGGTGATGCCAGGTTCTATTTGGAATTTATAAACAACCTGCTTGGGTGGAGAAGCCATTGTCTTCAGAAACCTTGGTGTAGTTGATAGTTATGGTTGTGACCGGAAGTTCACCATTAAAAGGGATTACCCAAGCAAAAAAAATAATAATAATAGAATATCATAGACTATATGCTATAATAGAATGTAATAGACTGAATGGTTTAAACAATGGAAGTTTACATCTTACAGCTTCGGAGGCTGGGAAGTCTCAGATTAGGTGCTGGCAGATCCAGGGTCTGGTGAGGGGCCACTTCTTGGTTTGTAGATGACTGTCTTGTATCCTCAAATGTTGGTAAGCACAGAGGAAGATCCTGTGTCTCTCTCTCTTTTTATTCTCTCTTTTTTTGAGACAGAGTCTCACTCTGTCACCCAGGCTAGGGTGCAGTGGTGCAATCTCATCTCACTGCAAACTCCACCTCCCGGGTTCAAGCAATTCTTCTGCCTCAGCCTCCTAGTAGCTGGGACTACAGGCAGGTGCCACCACACCCGGCTAATTTTTGTATTTTTAGTAGAGGCGGGGTTTTACCATGTTGGCCAGGCTGGTCTTGAACTCCTGACCTCAGGTGATCTGCCCGCCTCGGCCTCCCAAAGTGCTGGGATTATAGGCGTGAGCCACTGCACCCAGCCTCTTTTTTTAAATTCATTCAAATATTTATTAAGCAGCTAAAAAGATACCAAGGTGATTAAAACATGGTCAGAGGTGAGGCAAATTCACAAGTAATAGAAAGCAAAGGGCAAGGTTCCCTGAATCACAGCAATCAGAAGAAAGTACTTTAGGGAACCAAGAGTGAGATTGTTTCCTAAAGAGGCATGGGTGGCAAATCAGAAAAGGGGATTGAGATGAAAAAGACTTCAGTCTGGATTGTTGATGACACTCATTATGGACTACATTTGTCTCTCTTTTTTCTTTCTCTCCATTTTGGGCTTAATTTACCTGTAGTGTCCAGGATTGTTCAATGTGTTTTTCCTATACTTGCTTGCATTTTTGCTTGAATGTCTTCTACAGAACTAGGTCCTTTTGGTGTTTTAGGAGTTTTTTCCTGTTTTTCGAAGGATTCTTGTCCTTTCGATCTTGGTGTTGATGATGGTTTTGAGTCTTTTCCATTCTGATTTGACTTTTGTGCATTTTTGGCTGGAATATCTCATATAGATTTCTTCACTGGCACTTTTTCTTTAGTTTCCTCATCAACAAAACCATCATCATCATCATCTTCATCGTCATCATCTTCATCAGCAGCAAGTTTTACTTTTTTCTGTGGAAGCTGGCTACCACCTCCAGGGACAGACCACTTTCCAGATATACTTCAGAGTTTCAAATCCTCCTCCTCTTCATCTTCTGATTCTGTATCTTCCTCCACAGCTACTAAGTGCCATCCACTAATATGTACTGGCCCTGAACCACACTTCAACTGTAAGACCACCGGTGGTGTTATTTCAACATCCCCAAGGGAAACCATTGGCTGTACAGACATTTTCAAAGTTGCCAGTGTTACTTTAATAGGACTGCTTTCGTAATTCATTGCCTCTCCTTCAAGGATGTGCAGTTCATCCTTTGCACCAGCCCCTAAACTGACCGTTCTTACAGATAACTGGTGCTCATTTCATCATTATCCACCTTAAGTGATCATCTTTGTCGGCCTTTAGTTCACAACCAAAAAGATAGTTCTGGGGCCTCAGGGAGCTCATGTCCACGTCCATCGAATCTTCCATCGGGTGGCGGCACGCATTTAGGTGGGAGAGAAGGCGGACAGAGGGAAACAACCACTGCTCAAGAGAACAGCCATGCAGGACCAAATCACACCAGGCGTCTCCTCTTTTTATCAGGGCATTGATCCCATCACAAAGGCTCACTCTCATGACCTCAAATAATCCTCATCACCCCCCCAAAAGCCCCATCTTCAAATGCCATTACATTGAGGGTTAAGATTTCAGTATATGAATTTTGGGAAGACAGGCATTCAGTCTGCAGCAGGGAAATGGCAGTGGGTAGACATCTAGCTGTCTCTGTCACCTGTAGGAATGAGGAAGAGACTGTCGGAGATTTCCTAGTCTCTGAGGTCACCATGGAAGAGCAGAGGCAAGGAAACAGTGAGGCAGGAGAAAGGGGGCCAGTCGGCTCCGTCCGATCATCAGGAGTGACCACCAAGAATGTTCCTTCACCACAAATGTGCTTTCACCCTGGAGGAAACTGGGCCAGATGACCTTGGGATGATTTTAGAAGCAAGAGAGGAGCAGGGAAGTGGCAGACATGAGATGAACAACTGGAGAGTGTGAACTACAAGTAAGAGTAGGGGATGTGGGCTCACCCCTCTCATTTTCTTTCCTTTCTGCCTTCCTTACAAGGGCAATTTGCCTTGTTTCACTTGAAGGATATCCCCAGCATGTAGGTCAAATGAAAAATGTTTATAAATTAAATACAAATGTAAAGGTAATAAGGACAGTTGTGGTGACTACTTTGTAAAAGTCACCACTTAAACTCAAGAAAAGTAGGAAACAGCTAAACACATTTCAAGGCACTAAACAACAACAACAAAAACAACAAGAAAAACCCTCACTTGTTAAACATGCACATATGCATAAATATTGACATGACACATTTAAAGATTGTAATTCCAGGTGAATTGCTGATTTTTTTTTTTTTTTTGAGACTGACTTTTGCTCTTATTGCCCAGTCTGGAGTGAATGGCGCTATCTCGGTTCACGGCAACCTCCGCCTCCCAGGTTCAAGCAATTTTCCTCCCTCAGCCCCCGGAGTAGCTGGGATTACAGGCATGTGTCACCACACCCAGCTAATTTTGTCTTTTTAGTAGAGACAGGGTTTCTCCATGTTGGTCTGGCTCGTCTTGAACTCCCTACCTAAAGTGTTCTGCCCACCTCAACCTCCCAAAGTGCTGGGATTACAGGTGTGAGCCACCGTGCCCAGCTGAATTGCCGATTTTTTTTTAGTTATCTTTATTATAAGGCACAAATCCCAGCATTGCAAATTGCTTGATTTGCTTTCAGTGTTTTTTGTTTTTGTTTTTAAAAGACGGGGTCTCGCTATGTTGCCCAGGCTGGAGTGCACTGGCTATTCACAGGTGCGATCCCACTACTGATCAGCACGGGAGTTTTGACCTGCTCTGTTTCCGACCTGGGCCGGTTCACCCCTCCTTAGGCAACCTGGTGGTCCCCGACTCCCGGGAGGTCACCATATTGATGCCGAACTTAGTGCGGACACCCGATTGGCATAGCGCACTACAACCCAGAACTCCTGAGCTCAAGAGATCCTCCCACCTCAGCCTCCCGAATAGCTGGGACTACAGGCAGGCGCCACCGCGCCCAGCGCTTTCAGTGTATTTTCAGTCTAGACATCAGTGTGGATTTATTCTTGCACTCTTAATTATTCTTGTATCTGCAGTTGCCTCTTGAGTGTAGTGAAGGGACATTTCACTGCAGTCCGGTGTTATCCTCTGTGAAAACTGTAAGGGGAACCCTGGGGACATATTATTATTATTATTATTTATCCATTGCTTTTCAAGCTCTACCACTAAAGTCTTGCTAACCTATATTGAGATGTGCTGGTGATTCTTTTCCCCGATGTAGAATCAACAAGCATATCTTTGGCTCTCAACACAGCACTCACTTCACCATGCCAACTGAGGCAGGAAGGGTAAAGATCAAAGAGAAAAGCAGAAGTAAAACTTACATCACTTGGCCAAGCGCACTAGCTCACTTCTGTAATCCCAGCACTTTTGGGAGGCCGAGGTGGGTGGATCACCTGAGGTCAGGAGTTTAAGAGCAGCCTAGGCAACGTGGTGAGACCCCCATCTCTACTGAAAAAACAAAAATTGGCCAGGCATGGTGGTGCACACCTGTAATCCCAGCTAATCAGGTGACCAAGGTACCAGAATTGCTTGAACCTGGGAGGCGGAGGTCGCAGTGAGCTGAGATTGGGCCACTGTACTCCAGCACAGGCGACAGAGCGAGATTCTGTCTCAAAAAAAAAAAAAAAGAAAGAAAGAAGTTACATCACTTAAGTCTTCCTGACTCCATTCCATTTGGAGGTGCTAAGTTTCCAAAGACACCTAAGGTACAATCAATGATTGCTACAGTCTGAATGTTTGTGTCCTTCCAAAATTCGTATGTTGAAATTCTAACCCCCAAGGTGATGGTAGTAGGAGGTAGGGCCTTTGGGAGGTGATTAGAAGCAGAGGACACAGCCCTCACAAATGAGATTGCAGAGAGCTAGCTAGCCCCTTCCACCATTTGAGGGTACAGTAAGAAGATAGCCTACTACCACTGGCTATGAACTAGAGAACAGGCCTTCACCACACATCGAACCTGCTGGCATCTTAATCTTGGACTTGTCAGCATCCAGAACTGTGAGAAATAAACTTCTGTTGTTTATAAGCTACTCAATTTATGGGATTTTGTTACAGTAGCTTCAACGGACTAAGACAATGGCTACGTATTTGTTTCTAAGCCATACCAATGTGTCCATGACTTAGTCACTTGAACAGAAGCACAGCAGAGATGAACTTAGATCCTTTTCATCCTGCTTGAGAAGACCCAGTTAAATGGGGAGAAGAATGGGCTCCTTGACAGTCAGTCTTTCCAGAACATTCTCAAGCCTTCAGACTGTGCCTGTCATATCTTTGCCCTCACTATCACTGTTTCTTTGCTTTGGAAAGTGAGAGCTACCTCCTGCAGTCATTAGATTTCGCTCAGCAATGTCTTCTCATCAGAAAAACCAAGCCTCTAAGATGCTTGCATCCACAAAATCCATTTGGCTCCAAAAAAAACTATCACATCTCATGGCTCCTGGCAATCAAGTTTATGTGTCTAATTTCCTCAAGCCAATTTACAAGCATTATAGTCTCGTAATTACATAGTTCTCTGTATCCCAAGCCCAGGAATCAATTTGGTGAGTTGGTGCATGCCCCGGGGTTTACTTCTGCTGCTGTCCATCACACCTCTCTTTCTTCTTAGAAAAGTATCAATTCATCCAAGACAGAAAAACTACTGCTAAGCAGGCCAGGACAATTCTCAAGGCGCCAATGACTGGTGTGAGGCAGTGGGGGATGGGGAGCTCCTCTATTTTCTTTCTCCAGTTCTCCTAGATCAGATCCACAGCCTGTTCTTGCCTAGGTATAGAAGGCCCTATGCAGAACTGCAAAGCCTACAAAGATTCTGTACCCTGGGCTTCTCTATTCTGTCTTTTCTCGACTCAGGGAGCCTCCTTCCCAACTTCCATGTACCTGCTACTTTCTACCTCTCCATCCAACCTATCTCTTGTTTTAAAAATGCAAAGCCCGGGTATGGTGGCTCATGCCTGTAATCCCAGCACTTTGGGAGGCTGAGGCAGGAGGATTGTGAGGTCAGGAGATAGAGACCACCCCGGCTAACACGGTGAAACCCCCATCTCTACTAAAAATACAAAAAAAAAATTCCTTTGCACTTTTGGTCAGCTCAAAGGATAAAAGGCTGATAGTAATGCAAAATACTTCTTTTTTTCAAATCTGTCTCCATTTTAGCAAGGAATAAGATTTCAGGCTAAAGAAATGGAGGGAGTATTGACAGTGGGATACCAGGTATCACCCAGCAACAGCAGATGGGGAAGATTTGCAGGGAGCTGCTTGGATCTCTAAAATCACTCCTGGATGCAAAGGTAAAATCCACCTACTCTAAAATCAGCCCTGTCTACAGGCTTTGAAGCAAAAATGCCTGACTTTGTTTGGGGTTAGATCCTACAGAGATTCCTCCAGCCCTGAAAAAATTCCCTGTGGTTTTATAACCTTATAATTTCTAGTGATGATTACACAAAGGCACCTCTTGGGATTTCCCACAGGCTGCCTCCCCACTACCCCTACTATCTCCTCTTCTCTGTCCCAAACGCATATGGATCCCTGGCTAAATGGATTGCGCCTTGGATTAGCTTACCCGCCTCCAGGGTGTTTGGCAACATTGGATATGTCGTGCTTGGATGGGCATTAAGTGGCTGAATCCACTGACCATATATTCAGCCTCCATTTCAGTCTTTGTGATATGCGCTAGGGAGTCAGAGATGAAAAGACTCAGTCCCTACCATTGATGAGTTTATAGCCCAGTGGGTAGACAATCACGTGAACAGATAAAAACTAGTGTAGCTCGAACAAATTTCAATACTCATACTTGGGTATGCAAGAAACAAAGCTTTTCTAAGTTTTGTTCTACGTAAACTTGATTATTGTTACTATTACTTTTTGAGATGGGATCTCACTATGTTGCTCAGCCTGGTGTCTAACTCTTGGGCTCCAGCAATCCTCCCACCTCAGCCTCCCCGAGTAGCTGGGATTACAGGTGTGCACCACTGTGCCCAGCTCAACAAACTTGATTTTTAACTTGAGTCCCCATTCTGCCTAGTGGCCAAAATGTAATCTTTAGCCAACAGGGCTTTCTCAGCCAATCAAACTCTTGCCTCTCTCCTCCTTACCACAGGGCTGCATCTCAGCTCTGAGTGCTATGTTGGTGCATGCTGCTGAGGTTGGGGAGAGACTAGGTAGTGTCTAGGGCTCAATGGCCACATTCTTATTTATTTATTTTAATAAATGTTAATTGTAAAATTAGAGACAAGGGTCTTGCTACATTGTCCAGGCTGGTCTTGAGCTCTTGGGTTCAAGTGATCCTCCTGCTTCATCCTCTCAAAGTGCTGGGATGACAGGCCTGAGCCACCATGCCTGGCCTCAATGGCCACATTTTATCTGGCCTTTGGTTGTTCTTCATTTTTCTCACTGCAATCTCTTGAGATGTTTATTTTCTCATCAGATCGCTGGTCAGAATGTTCAGGGGATTATCTGCTACCATTTCCTTCTTCCTAATCCTAAATCATCTCTCTCTCAGTTGCCTTCACATCTTTCCCAGGGAATGGGAAATATTTGGTTGCTTGCTCACCTGCCTAGAAGGCCATAGGTAGGGTAGTGGGGCGGTTTCATGTACTCTTGGCTTCAACATTTATGACCTATGCCCAGTCCATGCTGGATGCAAGAAGTCTATATGAGACTGACTTTTGTTTTATTTTTTTGAGACAGAGTCTTGCTCTATTGCCCGGGCGGGAGTGCTGTGGCAGATTATGTCTTACTGCAGCTTCGATCTCCTGGGCTCAAGCCATCCTGCTTTCTCAGCCTCCTGAGATTAGCTGAGACTACAGGCACGTGCCACCAGGTCTGGCTGATTGTTTTATTTTTTGTAGCGGTGGGATCTCATTGTGTTGCCCAGGCTGGTCTCAAACTCCTAGCTCCAAGCAATCCTCCCGCCTTGGCCTCCCAAAGCACTGGGATTGCAGGTACGAGCCCCGTGCCTGGTGGAGACTGATGTTTAGCAACAGATTCCCTCCACTTCGGAGACCCCAGGTAATCTGGAGTTTCTTTTATTTCCCCTTGCTCCTCTGCAGACTTGGAATGGTGCAAGAAAGGATACTCCTCAGAATTGTTTCTGTTCCTCCACCCTATCAGGGGATCTTATATCCTCTAGAGTGGGGTAAACATTTTTTTTTTTTTTGAGACAGAATCTTGCTCTGTTGTCCAGGCTGGAGTGCAGTGGCACAATCTCAGCTAACTGCAACCTCTGCCTTTCAGGTTCAAGTGATTCTCCTGCCTCAGCCTCCTGAGTAGCTGGGATTACAGGCACCTGAAACCACGCCTGGCTAATTTTTGTATTTTTAGTAGAGACGGGTTTCACCATGTTGGCCAGGCTGGTCTGGAACGCCTGACCTCAAATGATCCACTCAGCCTCCCAAAGTGGTGAGATTATAGGCATAAGCTACCACATCCTGCCTTGAGTGGGGCAAACTCTTATATGAGCATGTCTTCTTTCAAACTTATTGATGATAGAAATACTTTACTGCTCTAAATTCTTTGGGATTTTAGCTTCTGATATTAAAAACCCAGATTCTGATGCTTGAAAGAAAGGATTTTTAGACTAAATATATTTTCCTTCAGGCTACTGTTTCTGGAATGAGTTTCATAGTCTACTTTTTTTTTCCTTTTTTTTGAAATGGAGTTTTGCTCTTGTCACCCAGGCTGGAGTGCAATGGCACGACCTCAGCTTACTGCAGCCTCCGCCTCCCGGGTTTAAGTGATTTTCTTGCCTCAGTCTCCTGAGTAGCTGGAATTACAGGTGCCTACTACCACACCCAGCTAATTTTTGTATTTTTAGTAGAGACAGGGTTTCGCCATGTTGACCAGGATGGTCTTGAACTCCTGACCTCAGGTGATCCGCCTGCCTCAACCTCCCAAAGTGCTGGGATTACAGGCATGAGTGATCACGCCCAGCCTCACAGTCTATTTTTAAATGGAAAAACTAGGGAAACTATCATTTCTTGTCTGCATTTTTTCTCTACCAATGCTATGCTAAGGGCAGTGAGCACAGAACATCATCACTACTGCTCAGATAGGAGTAGCAGGGAGGGAGCAGCAGATACCAGAAATAAAAAGTGTCAGAAAGTCTCACTGAGACTCACTAACACCTCCACTATATGAGCTCAAATTTAGGCCAGGCATGTGGCTTACTCCTGTAATCCCAGTACTTTGGGACGCCAAGGTGGGTGGATCACTTGAGGTCAGGAGTTTGAGACCAGCCTGGCCAACATGGCAAAACCCCATTTCTACTGAAAATACAAAAATCAGCCAGGCATTGTGGCACATGCCTGTAATCCCAGCTACTCAGGAGGTTGAGGCATGAGAATTGCTTGAACTTGGCAGGCAGAGGTTCCAGTGAGCTGAGGTTGTGCCATTGCACTCTAGCCTGGGAGACAGGGTGAGACTCTGTCTCAAAAAAAAAAAGTAGCTGGGTGTGGCAGTGTGTGCCTGTAATTCTAGCTATTGGGGAGACTGAGGCATGAGGATTGCTTGAGGCTGAGGGTTAGAGACCAGCCTAGGCAACATAGTGAGACTCAGTCTCAATTTAAAAAAGGAAGGGCATGGGCCAAGGAGAGACCAATAACTGCAAGACTTAAGAAGTATCTGATAGAAGAGACATTTACTGGAAAAAGATTGGAAAGTGAGCTGAGAGATGGGAAGAGAATCAACAGTGAGTAGGGACATGGAAACCAGGAGAGAAAAAAAAGATACATTCCCACCATCTAGGAGCTCACAATCCATGGAACCAGTTAGAGCAGGAGGAAAATGTGTCTCCAGTTAAAGAAAGAATAATCTAAGCCAAAGAGTTAGAAGATCCAAGAGTTTCTTTCCGGTTTTTCCACTTTTGCACAATTCTTTTCCCAAGGCCTGAACTCTCTTTCTATAAAACAAGCAACTAAGAAATTAGTTTATTATATATAACAATATAATTACATATAATATGTATAACATAATTAGCAGAGTTATTCTCTGAGATGAATGAAGTTATGTCTACAGGATTCTTTGAAGTCACAGGAACACAGGGCATTCTCATTTTCTTTTTCATCATTTTTCCATCATCTCTAAAATTACAGCTTTCAACACTTGCTAACTTCACTCTGGACTGAAAAACAAAAGTAGATCTTAAGTTTCTTGACTCCTAGATATAGCCTCTGAGGGATACATTTCAAATGACTAATATCATGCAGCTCCTTATATCAAATGCATTCACGTTATTTTTCATATATGAAAATAGACAACCACATTTTGGCAAATACAATGTTAATGCCTACATTTTACATGTAAGAAATTCACACTATCATTTTGTTTTTTAGCCCTGCAACTTCTAGAATTTATCTATTTTTATGAAATATTGGCTCATGCCTATAATCCCAGTACTTTGGGAGGCCAGGGCGGGTGAATCACGAGGTCGGGATTCAAGACCAGCCTGTCCAAGATGGTGAAACCCTGTCTCTACTAAAAATACAAACAAAAATTAGCTGGGCATGGTGATGGGTGCCTGTAATCCCAGCTACTCAGGAGGCTGAGGCAGAGATTTGCTTGAATCCGGGAGGCGGAGGTTGCAGTGAGCTGAGATGGCAACACTGCACTCCAGGCTGGGTGTCAGAGCAAGACTCCTTCTCAAAAAAAAAAAAAAAAAAAAGAAGAAACAAAGAAAATATTGCTGTGGGTTCAAATGCTTTTCTTGGTACTAATCAAATACTTAGTATATCATTTGTTGCCTGGTTCTATTCAATAATTTAGTAGGTCCACCTAAGGAAATTTGCACATTGTCCTGAGGCATGGAGCATGAAACTGACCACCTTGTGAAAAATTCTGAGAAGTACTCAGGAACTACAAAGGAACGCATGTGAGTGTAGCTGCCCCACCACCATTTTCCACCCACATTTAATATGATATAACTAGGTATTTATAAAACACTTATCATCATAACACACTGGTCACTGATTTATTTATGTCAGCTTGTGTCATTTCTGTTATGGAGAGGCGTACTTAGATTTCAAGTGCATTGTATTATTCATAAGTGGTGTTTCTGGAATAGCATCATCACCTACATTTATGACCACTTATTGATGAGAAACTTCTATTAGGCCTCTCTCTTTACAGAGATGTCACTATCATTCTTTACATTTGAAATAATTCAGGGCCACAATAACCATCATTACATGGTGCCGAAGTTATGAAAACAAATCTTACCAACCTTTATGGGTGGTGGAAAGTAGCCTTATCTTCTTTGGGAATTTAAAGGTTTTGGTGACCAATTTAATACATCAGGAGAAATAACTCTGTAAACTAAAAAAATACTCTATAATTGTTGCAGCAGTGACAGGATGCCTAGAATTGAGTTCTGAGTGTTTTGAAGAGTATCTGTCCTATAATTGGTACTCATTGACTATTTGTTGAATAAATGGATGATTGAATGAATGAAAATTTTCTTTCTATAGACTTTTTTTTTTTTTGAGACAGAGTCTTGCCCTGTTGCCTAGGCTGGAGTGCAGTGCCACGATCTTGGCTCACTGCAACCTCCACCTCCTGGGTTCAAGTGACTCTCCTACCTTAGTCTCCCAACTTGATGGGACTACAGGTGCAAGACACCATGCCCAGCTAATTTTTGTTGTTTCTTTGAGGTGGAGTCTTAATCTGTGGCCCAGGGTGGAGTACAGTGGTGCAATCTCGGCTCACTGCAACCTCCACCTCCCAGGTTCAACAAATCCTCCCACCTCAGCCTCCTAAGTAGCTGGGACTACAGGTACATGCTACCATGCCCAGCTAATGTTTGTATTTGCAGAAGAGACAGGGTTTCATTGTGTTGGCCAAGCTGGTCTGACACCCCTGACCTCAAATGATCCACCCGCCTAAGCCTCCCAACGTTCTGCGATTACAGGTATGAGCCATGGTGCCCAGCTCCTTCCTGTAGACTTTGTGAGTTGTGAGCTAGAATTAGAAGGCCATTATGAAGACCAAGATGATGCGTCTAGTGATAATGAGAAGAAACTAATTGGCAGAAGACAATCTGACAGCAACATATGCTATACCCTTGCTACTGCACTTGAGTAATTAGGAATTGGCTATCCATGCATTTATTTGGACAGGTGGAGATGAAGTAATATCCTTTTGCTCTATGTTGTAAGAACATATTTTAGGTAAGACAGCCATATGACGTAACCATTGCCCCAGTGACTATTACCCTTAGGTGCTGGTCAGGATGGACTCTTATACCAAATGCCATGTTGTAAAGTCAGATTGAAACAAAATTTTAACTTAAATTTAGGTGCACAATATATTGCATTATTCTATGTTTACATTTATTCCAACCCATGTGAAATATTTTTAAATCTCTTGTCTCTGTGTATGTATTTTCTTTTCTTACCTATTTAGTACTTGAAAAACATTTAATGTAATGCATGCTCTTTCCTAACTACGTTTGTTTACTTTGACTTTGTCAGCTTGTGTCATTTCACCCTTAGAGGAAGCATAACTATGTCCACTTGCTTCCTTTAATGGAGAAAGGCCGTGATCCTTGGAGTTATACATGGAAGGAAGAAGGAGGTCTCCCATGGCCCTAACTTCAGGGCTAAACTCTCCTGTGAAGGCTTTGAGCTACACTGAGACTGACAAGGGGATTAGAAAGTGATGGTACTTGGACTTGAGCATTAGTTATAAATGAGTTCTAACATATTTGAAGTACCAAAAGAGAAAAAAAATTTTTACAAGTTTATATGGTTTGGCTGTGTTCCCACCCAAAATCTCATCTTGAATTGTAATCCTCATAATCTCCATAATCCTCACATGTCAAGGACAGGACCAGGTGGAGCTAATTATATCATGAGGGCTGTTTCCCCATGCTGTTCTCATGATAGTGAGTGAGTCTCATGACATCTGATGGTTTAGTAAGTGTCTGGAATTTGCCCTGCTTGCACTCACTCCATCCTGCAGCCTGTGAAGAAGGTACCTGCTTCTCCTTTGCCTTCTGCCATCATTATAAGTTTCCTGAGGCTTCCCCAGCAATGTGGAACTGTGAGTCAATTAAACATCTTTCCTTTATAAATTATCCAGTCTCAGGTATTTCTTCATGGCAGTGGGAGAATGGACTAATACACAACTTTAAGCAGATAAGAGATGAGAGGTAGAAAGCTCATCTTTGGGGTTGCCTATCCTTTTTCTCTGTGAATTTCATGTAGGACAACATGCTCTATTTCAATTATCAATAGTCACCTAATAAGACACTCCAAACATAGTGGCTGAATAAGGCAGTCAGATGGTGGCATGGCTGGGACCTTCCAGATGGCATCATTCATATGTCTACAGCCTTGGCAGGGATGACTGGGTGCTGGGACCTCTCTCCATGTGACTAACCTCTCTATGTGGTCTCTTTGGTAGGGTAACCTGATTTCTTCCATGCTGCTTACGGGATTTTTTTCTTGTTTTTTGAGACAGAGTCTCACTCTGTCACCCAGGCTGGAGTGCACTGGTGTGATCTCAGCTCACTGAAACTCCACCTTTCGGGTTCAAGTGATTCTCCTGCCTCAGCCTCCTGAGTAGCTGGGATTATAGGCACCTGCCACCATGCCTGGCTAATTTTTGTATTTTCAGTAGAGACAGGGTTCCACCATGTTGGCCAGGCTGGTCTTGAACTCCTGACCTAAGATGATCCACACACCTCAGCTTCCCAAAGTGCTGGGATTACAAGTGTAAACCACTGCACTCGGTCACTTCAGGGTTTTTAAAAGTACAAAGACAGGGGCTGGCTGTGGTGGCTCATGCCGGTAATCCCAGCACTTTGGGAGGCTGAGGCGGGCGGATCACGAGGTCAAGAGATCGAGAACATCCTGGCTAACATGGTGAAACACCGTCTCTACTAAAAATACAAAAATTAGCTGGGCATGGTGGCGCATGCCTGTAGTCCCAGCTACTGGGGAGACTGAGGCAGGAGAGTCAGTTGAACCTGGGAGGTGGAGGTTGCAGTGAGCCGAGATGATGCCACTGCACTCCAGCCTGGTGACAGAGTGACACTTGTCTCATAAAAAAAAAAAAGTGCAAAGACAGAAGCTTTCTTTAGGCTTAGGCCTAGAACTTGCATAATGTCATGTCTGCCATGTTCTATTGGATGAGTGAATCATGAGGTTAGCCCAGATTCTATGTGAGAAGACCACACAAAGATTTAATACCAGGAGATGTGGTTCATTTTGGGCTATCTTCAGAGACTGGCTACCACACCTTCTAGAGTGAATGGGTTTGATATGCATGGTCTAAGAAACTATGTAAAGATATAGACAATATATTATTCTTATTTTTGATAAAAGTATACACACGTATTACCGTGCAAACAGTTACTTACAAGATTGATCAAGAAACAAGACCCTGAAAATAGCTGGAGAGTTGTCCCTTTCAATTAAAGCAGATTCTAAAAAATAACCTGGATTGGGTTTTCTATGTCTAACCCAGTGCTGGACTATGATCCTATAAAATACTGAGTTACCTGGATCTCTTGAGAAACTGTTCATCCAGCTGGGGCAAGTGTAGCCTTGCTGGTCAGGGATGGCCCATTTCTGCTGTCAGTCATTTTGGGATAAGGTAGGTCCTGAAATGTGAAATGAGGCTGTTGGAAGGAGGCCTTATACTGGCATGAGTGGACAAATCCTTCCTCTCCTTGACGCTGGACACTTAGAAGAGAAGACATGTCCAAAGACTCACCGTGAGGTCAGGGAAGAAGTGAAGTTCAGTGCCCTTACTACATGACTGCAGGCTCAGGTTTAAGCAAAGCTGCATTCCACTGTGGGAAGTCCTAGACCTGTGAAGTTTCTAGGCCTGTGTTACAATTCCCTTATGTTAACTAGCATCTTCTAAAGAATCTCCATGAAACACCACAGCCCAGTTCTAGTTAGTACTCTGGAAATAAGGGCAAGGTCTGTGTCTAGCGAAGCAGTGCAGGGGAGATGATCAGCCCCAGAGGGAAGGTATTTTATAATAAAAGCCTCCAGGCCAGGCCAGGCCAGGCACCATGACTTATGCCCAGCACTTTGAAAGGCTAAGGCTGGCGGATCACTTGAGGTCCGGAGCTCAAGACCAGTCTGACAAACATAGTGAACCCCCCGTGCCTACTAAAAATACAAAAATTAGCCAGGGATGGTGGCGGGCAACTATAATCCCAACTACTAGGGAGGCTGAAGCCAGAGAATCGCTTGAACTTGGGAGATGGAGGTTGCAGTGAGCCGAGATGGCGCCACTGCCCTCCAGCCTGGGTGACGGAGCAAGACTCCACCTTAAAAAACAAAACAAAACAAAAAGAAACCTCCAGGGCAGGGCTATGGCAGAGCACATGGTGGTCCAGATGGTCTATGATGGCTTAAAATGGATTGATTATTGCTGACAAGGCAAGGGGCAACTGAGATGGATTTCAGATACAAGTTAGCATTTTCCCACTACTGATCAGCACGGGAGTTTTGACCTGCGCTGTGTCTGACCTGGGCCGGTTCATCCCTCCTTGGGCAACCTGGTGGTCCCACGCTCCCGGGAGGTCACCATATGGATGCCAAACTCAGCGCGGACACCTCGTAGGCATAGTGCGCTACAGTCCAGAACTCCTGGGTTTAAGTGATCCTCCCACCTTAGCCTCCCGAGTAGCTGGGACTACAGGCACCCGCCACCGTGTCCAGCTTTTTTTTTTTTTTTTTTTTTTTGAGACAGAGTCTTGCTCTGTTGCTCAGGCTGGAGTGCAGTGGCACAATCTCAACTAACTGCAACCTCTGCCTTTCAGGTTCAAGTGATTCTCCTGCCTCAGCCTCCTGAGTAGCTGGGATTATAGGTGCCCACCACATGCCTGACTAATTTTTGTATTTTTAGTAGAGATGGGGGTTTTACCATGTTGGCCAAGCTGGTCTCAAACTCCTGACCTCAAGCAATCTACCCACCTTGGCCTCCCAAAGCGCTGGGATTACTGGAATGACCCATTGCTCCCGGCCCATGTTATCTTTGAATAGAGATAATTTTACTTATTTTTTTTTCCAATCAGGCTGCTTTCTCTTTCTTTTTGTTACCAAATTACATGGGCTAGACCCTCTAGTATGATATTGAATAGAAGTAGTGAGAGTGGATTCTTGCCTTGTTCATGATCTTAGGGGGAAAGTATTCAGTCTTTCACCATTATGTATGATGTTAGATGTAGGTTTTTTGTAGATAACCTTCAGTTACCTGCTTTTGGCTGAAAAATACAGAAAACTCCAACTTAAATGGACTAAAACTATGAGAGCTTTCACTGTCTCACTGTAAGTCCAGAGTTAGGATGGGCTCCATTAACTACGTGAATCAGCTTTTCAAGACGTCATTAAGATCTCAGGCTTCTTTCACTCCTCCACTGAGGTGTCCTTAGCATCATCCTAAAGTTGGTGTTTTTTTTAGGCTGTAAGATATCTGCCGAAATCATCAGAGTCTATAGCGCTTCCTTACTGAGGTTTGCCTGGAGAAACAGACGGATATAATAGTGAGACCAGGAGAGAGGGAGGGAAAAATGTCTCTCCCAACCACAGACTCTTTATCCTCTGCTCAGTCTGTGTAGGCTGAATGCCCAATCAGATTACACAGCCGACCCTGGGTCAGTAACAGTCATCAGGGAAGCAGATGTCTTCTATTCTTCTAATTATCACTCCACTCAGTATAATAAAGAACAAGTGGTCAGGCACGGTGGCTCACACCTGTAATTCTAGCACTTTAGGAGGCTGAGGCAGGTGGATCACTTGAGGTCAAGAATTTGAGACTAGCCTGACTAACATGGCAAAACTCCATCTCCACTAAAAATACAAAAAAATTAGCCAGGCTTGGCAGTGCACACCTGTAGTCACAACCATGCAGGAGGCTGGGGCAGGAGAATCACTTGAACCCAGGAGGCAGAGGTTGCAGTGAGCTGAGGTTGTGCCACTGTACTCCAGCTTGGGAGACAGAGTGAGACTCTGCCTGAAAAAAAAAAAAGGGAGAGAGATCCAAGATGGCTGATTAGCAGCGGCTCAGGATTGTAGCTCCCAGTGAAAGTGCAGAGAGCAAGTGGATGCCGCAATTTCAAACGAATTTTTGTTGCCCACAAACTGGCAGATTCCCAGTGGAGGAGTCACACAGGTTGCCAGCATGACTCTTTTGGCTGGCACAGCTGTTTTGCCGGCACTCTGGCACAGAGCTTCTCGGTGCGGAGTATACGGGACTGGGTGCCCTTTTAGTCGGGCTCGGCTGGTCGCATCCCCACAAAGAGAACAGCAATTGGAAGCACTGAGGACTGAGAGTTTCACAGCAAGCACAGCTGAACCCGGGAAGACCTAGCTCTGTGGGGAAGGGGCATCCACCGAAGGAAAACAAGAAACAGAAAAAACTTCATCACCAACAAGCCAGACGTCCACTCAGAGACCCAATCTGAAAGTTGGCAATTACAAAGACGACAGGTGGATAAATCCACAAAAATGGGAAGAAACCAGTGCAAAAAGGCTGAGAACATCCGAAATCAGAATGCCTCTCCTCCTACAGG
>CAUYQU010102468.1:0-160004 GCA_963574635.1 Cheracebus regulus | reverse complement strand
GGTTGGCTGCTTATTTGTTATTTTCATCCCCTATTCCTTCCTGTCTCCATAGTTAAGCACAGTTATTGGCATAAAAGAGGTTTTTAATATCCATTTTTAGACTGCATTCTAGCCTGGGCAATAAAACAAGAATCCCATTCTTTCTCCCTCTTTCTCCTCTTTCTTTCTCTCTTTCATTCTTTTTTTTCTTTCTTTTGCTGTTTCCTTTTTTCTTTCTCCTTTTCCCTCTTTTTCAAAAAAAAAAAAAAGACCTGAAATCATCTCACATGGGGATAAGAGGTATGTGAACTATCTCGAGAAAATTATGAATTCATCTATTTCTCCTTTTAATTATGTCACTTTTAATGGCACTTTGTTATTGCATGTTTCCAAATTGAAGATAGTTCTATCTTCCATGTAGCTATATCAAGCTTATTTAGGTTAGTGCTTATATATACTTTTAATTTCAATATTTCCATGTTTTTATATTAAAGATGGCTCTCTTCACAATGAAAATTGGTTTTGCTTGTTTTATTTTTATAATCTGAGCTGACAATTATCTTTCAATTGGAAATTTTAGGCCATTGTTATTTAACTACTAATATATAGTCATGTGCCACATAATGATGTTTCAGTCAACGATGGACTGCATATACAAGAGTGATCCCATAAGATTATAATATTGTATTTTTACTGTACCTTTTCTATGTTTACAAGTGTTTAGATAGACAAATACTTATCACTGTGTTATAATTGTCTACAGTATTCAGTGTAGTAACATGTTGGCAATAGGCTATGCTATGTAGCTTAAGTATGTAGTAGGCTATACCATCTAAAGTGTTTATAGACTCTATAACATTTGCACAATAAAACTGCCTAGTCACACATTTCTCAGAATGTTTTTCCATCATTTAGTGATACATGAGAGTATTTGTATTTAAATCCACTATATTACTATGTATTTTATATTTGTCTTTTGTGGTGTTCTTTTTTGTTGTTCTTTCTTGATTTCTTCTGGTATCATTACTTTATTATTACATTTTTCCTTCTATTAGCCTGATAGTAGTATAGTCCCTTTTTATAATTTTAGGCAGTTACCCTGAAGAGAACATGCATACTGACTTATTGGGTCTATATTTAATTGGTACTTTTACCACATCCTGAGTAATCCAAGAATTTAAAACATTTAAAATTATTTATGATCCTGATTATTTACCGTAGTCACAGATTTTAATTAACATTTCTTTTAAACCTGGTAATGTATTTTTGTTGTTGCTTTAAGCATTCTATGTTAATGTAGGTTCACTTCTTTGTTTTCTCCTTCAGGTGCTCTTTATTCCTTCCTACATTCATGTGCTTCCATTTGAGAGCATTTTTTTTCCTACCTGAATAGCTCTCTAGGTATATTTTTAAAGTGGTTCTATGTGCAGTAAATTTAGTTTATAAGTTTGTCTAAGAGGTATTGATCCATTCTCATTTTTGAGGGATATATTTATGGGAAATAGAAATCTAAATTGGCAGTTATCTTTCAGCATTTAAACACACCATTGCACTATATTTTTTCTTGTGGAAAATTATCTATCAGTTTAATTGTTGTTCCTTTAGAATCTGAAATACTTCAAGAGATCTTATTTTTCCAGAAGTTTATGATGTGCCTGAGTATGGTCGTGGAGGCAGTGACTTCTTCCTCAAATGCTACTTGTCATTTGAATTGTTTATCCAGTCTATGACTTGATTGTTTTTGGTCATTTGGGAAAATACATAGTTAATATATCTTCAAATGAGGTTACTGACCCATTCTCTCTCCTTTTTGTGGATCCAGTTACATTTATGTTAACACTTTCACTGTTACTCTTTTTTTTTTTTTTGGATTTTCCCTTTTTTTCTTCTCTAAGCTTTAGCCTGGATATTTTCTACTACCATATCTTCCCATTCACTAATCATCTCTTCTACTGTGTCTAATGTACTGTTAAACTCACCTCTTAAACATTATACTTTTTAGTTTTGATTTAAATTTTATTATTTTTTAAAAATTTCTAATTTATCTTTTCATCTGTTTTCTTAAATATACTAGTCATAGTTATTTTAGAGTTTTTTTTTTTTCCTCTCACCACTCCAATGTTTGAAATATCTCTGGGTCTGTTGTTTCCCTTAGTTTTCAGTTGTTTAGTTCTGTTTCTTAACATGCTTGGTAATTTTTTGTTGTTGAATGGCAGTCATCACATAGTAAAAAATGAGGAAATTCTGGGTTATGATTATCTCCCTCTAGAGATATTTGTTCTTCTTTAACAGGCAGGTAGAACATGAGCAAACCACCTTGACCTAATCAAGCCTGGCTTTTCTCTGGTTTGTCCAGATCTGTGAAACTTTCAGGATTTCAATGGAATGTCTAGCATTTGTGAACCTGAACTCCAATTTTCTCTCCAGAGTGACAAGCCTAAATCTCAGCTTAGATTTTTCACCTCTTGGCAACTGTTTTCTGGCTGCTTGGCTGGCACAGGTACAGCTTGGGAACTGGCAAATAGTTCAAGAGGGAAATGCATGAAGAATATCACTCTCACTTCTCTATGGTTCTTTTGTCTCTGGAACATTGGCACCTTAGGTTCTGAATATCTTATTTGCCATGAACTCCATTTTTTTCTCCCTAATTGAATTCTTCCTCTAGTAATATGTAGTTGCTTTCTTTTCAGCATCTGTGCCCTGAGCCTTGAATATGAAAATGCACTGAGGAGAAAAAGCAACCTACAGTATAGACTTTATCTCAATGCACTTGCATTATCTCTGAAACTTTTATCCTAAAGTCACAGCTCTCTTAATTACTTTCTAATGCTTTCAATCAACTGGTTTAAAAATATTATCCAATTTTTATAGTTTTTCTGAGTTAATGTGTTATTGTGATCTCAGCTTCTCCATAAAAAACAGGCAGAAAATTTTAAATATATTTTATTTTTCTTCATTAGAACTTCCTAATAATTGTAGAAACTCCAGATTCTAAATGCTCCAAATTTTATATACTATGAATATCTATTGTATTAATGAAATATTTTACTCCAAAGATAGCACTTCACATCTCATTTTTCTTACCTAATATATAAAGTTTTAACTTTTTTTTTCTTTTTTATTGAGACAGAGTTTCATTCTTGGTGCTCAGGCTGGTGTGCAATGGTGCAAAATCGGCTCACTGCAACCTCTGCCTTCTGGGTTCAAGTGATTCTCCTGCCTCAGCCTCCTGAGTAGTTGGGGTTACAGGCATACACCACCATGCCCGGCTAATTTTGTATTTTAAGTAGAGACAGGGTTTCTCCATGTTGGTCAGGCTGGTCTCAAACTCCCAACATCAGGTGATCAGCCCATCTTGGCCTCCCAAAGTGCTGGGATTACAGTCATGAGCCAACACACCAAAGCTCTGACATTTTAAATGACTCTTTTTAATAAAAAGAACTTCCAGTTTATATTCTGATCTGTCAAAATATGAGTACATGATAATGCCTTAGAATTTCAAGGAAAGTCAGTTTCTTTACTTTTTTTGAAGTAAGAAAATGGTAACAAAAAACTTTGAGAACTTAATTATTTAAAAACTGAAGTAAATTTAAAAAAAAACTTTGCTTATACCATACTTTAATTCATTTTAAATTTATTCCAGAAGGAAAGAGAAGGCTTGTGTATGTCCAAAGGAAGTCTTGCATATGTCTAAAAGATGCCAAAGAAACTGAGATAACAAAGGAGATAAGAAACTTTATAAGACAAAGACTAAACCCAATTATCATATATTTAATTAGATTGAATATATTTATAGAACTGGAAAATCACCAAATACTTGTTAATAGCCTTTTATTTAAAAAGAAAAAAAAAAACTTAAAAAAAGTCTACATCAAAGACTAGAATTGATAGTAATAGAATTGGGGACATAAGAAATACTCTAACTGAAGATGCAAATTATATTTTTGGATGAATTGGCTTCACCCCTGGGCTTACCTATGCAGTAACAGATAGATTATTTATGCTAAATGATAAAAACATTAAAATCTGTACCTCAGTAGCAATTTACATATGAACCAATATTAGAAAGTGTAATAATAGTAGATATAGTAGAGAAATGAATTGAGAGTGATCTTTAAAATGTTTTTTACTGTTATGTTTATACATTGATATTTTGCATTAAAGATAAATTTATTTAAAAATATAGACATAAAAGTTGAAATACCCTAGGAGATGAAACTATGGGTGATATATTGCCTTTTCTCCATTTCTGTAGTTTGAAATTTGCTGTAATGAGCATGCACTAATTTCTTAATGAAAAAAACATAAACTATTAAAACAAATGTTTTTCAAAATAGTTTTTGTAAAATTCTGTCAAAGATGTGTTGGTGTGTAGTCTCACTGTGGTTGCTGCCTCTTATTGTAGTCAACCATAAAGTGTGCCTTTGATGGATTTAACCATATGGAGCACTAAGTGAGAAGATCCTGTCTACTTCCTGTCTCAAAGGAAGAAAAGCAGATTTCTGCTACCCTAAATAAACTAAGCTATGGATGATCTCCTGGCATAGACCAGGCAGCAGTGATGCTAACAATGAATGAACAGCACTCAGGTCTGTGGTTCCTTCAGTGGCATTTTGGCAACTTTGTGAAGTCTTGTTCACTCAGGCTTGGTGGCAGAGCCCTGAGACAGGGGAAGACAAGATTAGCAGACACCTATTTGTCAAGGAAAAGTGAGAAACACTGGCAATAACTGTGGAGAAATCTGAGCAAACTGGTCATCAATATAACTAAAAAACGTTTTCATCAATCTTAGTAAATTATACTTTCGTTTCATTTTCCTCCTTTGTACTAATTTTTAGATTTTCTCTTGTTACTGAAATTTCCATGTAGAGAAGAAAAAGCCACCTACAGACCATGACTGAATATAACTCTCTAGATGAGCACTTGTTTTTCAAGCCACTGACCTGGCCTAGAATAGCTACTCTGTCCTCTCAGGTATGTTCCACTTAATTAACAAGTCCCCCTTATTTAACAAATATTTATTGAATACCTACTAAATGCTAGATAATGTTTTGGGTAATTAATAGAAGATAATAAGCAGACAAAATTCCAGCCTTCATGAATTTTATATCATGAGAAAGACAATAAACAAATCATTGAACTGTAGATACTAAGAGGAAAATATTATCTGTAGTGGGGAAGGGGATTGTGTTCATTATGGTAGTTAAGGGAAGCTACTTTAAGATCACCTTTGAGTTGAAAACTGAAGAGTGAAAGTGTAAAACATAAAGTCAAACAAAAGAATGTCCCAGGTGGAAAGTACCTAAAGTAGGATCTTGCCATGATTGAAGATAAGGAAGAGCCATTTCTACTTCCTTATTTTCCATGAGTTGCCCCAGCTTGCAATGACCAAACTCTTATAATAGCACTTGTCTCTGTGATTCACTTGGCATTAATGTATGTTACATTAAAATACTACTATCTTCTAGAAGTTGAGATGCTTGCTCTCTACTTACACATGGCTCCTTGAGGTCAGTGACTATGGTTCTTGGTATATGCAAAACCAAAATAGTACTCTCATATAATAAGCATTTAATAAACATCCAATGAACACGATCGTGGAAGTCTGATGTAATGATCTGTGCTCTTGTCATGTCTTCAGTGAATATATCAACTCTTGGATAAAGAGGGAGTTGGGAAGAGGATGGGAAGAGTTCCTGGCTTTTAGAGGGGAAGCACCCATTCCAACAATTGGAACTTGAGTTTCTCAGCAAGCCTCACCACTGTGGGCTAAAGTGAACTTGAAAGGCAGTCTAGGATACAAGGACTACAATTCTTAGGCAAGTCCTGATGTTGTGCTGAGCTTACAGCCAATGGACTAGGGTAAAATGTAAGACACCAGAAAGGGCAGCTGGGGGAGTGTTTACAACCACTGTATGTATCCATTCTGATGCTGCTAATAAAGATATACCCAAGACTGGGTAATTTATAAAGGAAAGAGGTCTAATTGACTCACAGTTCAGTATGGCTGGAGAAGCCTCAGGAAACTTACAATCATGGCAGAACGCAAAGAAGAAGCAAGGCACCTTCCTCACAAGATGGAAGCAGGAAGGAGAAGGGTAAGTAGGGGAAATGCCAGACTCTTATCTCAGATCTCATGAGACTCACCTATTAACATGAGAACAGCATAGGGGAAACCAGCTCCATGATTCAATTACCTCTACCTGGTCCCACCCTTGGCTCATGGGAATTATGGGGATTACAATTCAAGGTGAGATTTGAGTGGGGACACAGAGCCAAACCAGAGACTCCATTTGTTTGGGAAGATGTAAGGGAAGAGAAAAAGAGTCCCTGCCTGGTAATGCAGAGAACTGTTTGGGATTTTCCAAGAACACAAAGGTAGTACCTCTAAGACTCTGCTAAAATCACACTGTTATTGGGATTGGGACACAAGTCCTTTCAAATACCTAATATCCAAGCCCTTGGGAGCCCACCCTTTGTATCAGTGTGGCCTGGATGTGAGACATGGAGTAAAAGGAGATTATTTTGGAGATTTAATGACTGCTCTGCTGGGTTTCAGATTTGCATGAAGTTTATAGCCAAGTATTAAGCAAATACTACCAACCTTGATGTAAGAATACTGTAAATTCAGCTTTATTCTGAGCTAGAAAAATGTCTCCTTGTACTAAGACTATTCTAATCTTATTTTGCTTTCATCTTTACCCAAAGAAGTAATTTAGTGGTTTTAAAATAGTTTCATTTATTTTTTTAAAGGGAATATGGTGTTATGAACAGTACACTGATTATTTTACTCTAAGTTCTAGGATGCATGTGCAGAACATGCAGGTTTATTACATAGGTATCCATGTGTCATGGTGGTTTGCTGCACCTATCAACCCACCATCTAGGTTTTAAACCCTGCGTGCATTAGGTATTTGTCCTAATGCTCTCCCTTTTCTTGCCCTCCACCCTTCAGCAGGCCACAGTGTGTGACGTTCCCCTGTGTCCATGTGTTCTCATTGTTCAACTCCCACTTATGAGTGAGAACAGGCGGTATTTGGTTTTCTGTTTCTGTGTCAGTTTGCTGAGAATGATGATTTCAGCTTCATTATGCCCCTGCAAAGGACATGAACTCATTTTCTTTTTATGGCTGAATAGTATTCCATGGTGTATGTGCCACGTTTTCTTTAACCAGTCTATTACTGATGGGCATTTGGGTTTGCCAGGTCTTTGCTATTGTAAATAGTGCTGCAATATACATAGAGAGTACACTGATTTTGATGTCAGGACTCTAGAATCATGACCTTACTACTCAAACATTGTATGACCTTGAGCAAATCACTTTCTTGCCTCTCAAATGGAGATATCTTTCCTACATATCTTCAAAACTTTCAGTCTCCTAGATCATTATGAGTTTTGTTCAACCTTCCTAGGCTGTATTAGGAATTACTAAAGTTCATGTAGTTTAAATGGATCAAGCAAATGTTCTGAAGTTATGATATATTTTATGCAATAAACTCAACACTCAACATTTTGGGGCCATGTGAAAGTAGAAGTTGGACTAATGTTTATATTTTCCTCGGTTCACTTTAACCAAAGACAGTCGAAGGTAAAAAAAAAAACTTTAATAATTTTATGATCAAGGAATAAATGTAAACAGATTGAATGACTAATGGAAAGTTTGCTACTTTGGGAAAGAAAACTAATAAATATTCATTTAAAATGACAACAGTCAAGCAAGTAGCATTTTATCCATTTTCCAGGAAAGAAACTGGTTGAGAAAAGTAATTTCTTCATGATCATACAATATGCTAGATATGGAATTCAAAAATCTAAACCTAGATCTGAGTGAGAAAGCTACTTTCTACTATACCGGTTGTTTTTACAATTTAATGTGCATCAGAACACCTGTGGTACTTACTCCAAATGGAGATTCCCAGACAGCTTCTTGGAATGTGCATTGTTATAAACACATCATGTAATGTTATGGTGGTCCAGGATACATACTTAAGAACAAGAGCCCATTAGCTCTGTTAAGCAGCATGTTCAAATCTGCACTAGTTACTGAAAACTGCCAACTCAAGAAAATCAAACTATATATCTTTATAATAAATTAGCATTTGTTGTTTTTCTCTGGCTATAAACCAGAATAGTCCCAAACTACTGCGATCTTAGAATTCTTATCTGAGAGGCTCCTGGATAAGGTGTTCCAGGAGTATTTTATAAATACAGATGATTATTGCTAACTTTGAATCTGGTAAAAGATAAGCCTACCTTCCCTGAATTAATCATAAAATTTATTATCCAAACTGGGACACTTTTGAGACTGAAAAGGGAACTATTAATAATTATATCAAGAAAAGGGGCATTAACTTGCACCATCCTAAGCAAACCATAGGAGGGAAAACTTCTCTTACCATGTCCTATTAGTATTACATATTTTTATAGAATCAATATCATATTCTTAATCCAAAACAATCAGTGAGTTTACCATGTGTTTAATTTTAATTGGAAGAATATGATTCAAAAGGAAGACAATACTATATTTCTCATGTGCACAAAGTCAACCCAAAGTGAGGGTGCAACTGTGAAGGGAATACCAGCTAAGGGACTCCAATCAAATCTTAAAACGGCACTTTATAATTATGACTGAACAAATTATTTCCCTCTTACTTGAGTCTCAGGTTCATCATTTGCAAAATAAGCATAATAACATTCACCTCAGAGTTATTCATGGATCAGATGAGGTACCAAACCCATTTGAAGGTGTCCCATAGAAGCTATAAAATGTTATACACATGGACAATAAATATAAAGGAAAATCTAAGACACATCATCTAACAGCAGCTGCAGTGATATTACTGGATACTTTCAGATTGTTTTTGATGGAAATATTTCCACTTTAAGAACTTTCTGGTCCTCATGGGATTTCTCAGCTCAAAGTGTTCTGGATCATCCCTCAGGAGACACAGGCATGATAGTGATCACTGTATGTGGTAGAATGACCCCGCAACTGTCTTTACTGTTAAAGTGTACATCAAAAACTATAATCCCATTACCTTCAGCACCTAGAGAATTAAACACAACTTTCAGGAATACTGTCCTACTACATTCTCCCTATATACCAACTATTTTATAAAGTCCTCTGGCCCCATCATTGGAGCTAAGCATGGCAAGTCAACACCAATACCATCTTACAGTATGAGTTTGTGGAGAAAACACGTGATGAGGCATCAGGACCCTCAAGTACTGGAACTGGCCTAGCCACTATCTGGCCATGTGATATTGGGCAAAACATATCTGCAAAATAAGAAAATGAACTATATGTCACTAAGGACCCGATGAACTTTGGCATTCTATTATTCCAAAACAATCCTGGCATTTTATAAGTCTATATGACTGTCTTCTTGGATATTTTCCTTCCCATTTTCCTAACCTTTCTCAGAAGAAAAAGTTTAAGCCCAATTAAACAGAAAGATACATTTGAAGTAGAGATTTCAGAATATGCTTACAATGAAATACACAGATAAAACAGTTGTTCAACTAAGAAATATTTATTCTTTTCTAAATAAAATTGGAGTTGCAAATATGTACTAAGAAACGTTGGTTTTTTAAGGTAACTAGCTATATGACCATGATCTTGAGGTGTGATATGGATTGCTCTGTGTACCCACCCACATCTCATCTTGTAGCTACCATAATTCTGTGTTGTGGGAGGGACCTGGTGGGAAATAACTGATTCATGGGAGTGGGTTTTTCCCATGCTGTTCTCGTGACAGTGAGTGAGTCTCACAAGATCTGATGGTGTTTTGTTTTGTTTTGTTTTGTTTTGGACAGAGTCTCTCTCTGTCACCCGGGTTGGAGTGCAGTAGCACAATCTCGGCTCACTGCAACCTCTGCCTCCTCCCAGGTTCAAGTAATTCTCCTGCCTCAGCCTCCCAAGTAGTTGGGACTACAGGTGTGAGCCACCACACCCAACTAATTTTTGTATTGTTAATAGAGATGGCATTTCACCATATTGGTCAGGCTGGTCTTGAACTCCTGAACTCATGATCCACCTGCCTTGGCCTCCCAAAGTTCTGGGATTACAGGTGTGAGCCACCGCACCTGGCCTGATCTGATGGTTTTAAAAATGGGAGCTTCCCTGCACAAGCTCTCTTTCCTTGTCTGCTGCCATCCATGTAAGATGTGACTTGCTCCTCTTTGCCTTCCACCACGATTGTGAGGCCTTCCCAGTCATGTGGAACTGTTAAGTCCATTAAACCTCTTTCTTTTGTAAATTGCCCAGTCTCAGGTATGTTTTTATCAGCAGCATGAAAATGGACTAATACAAGGTGCTAGACAAGGTGGGGCTCTATGAATTCTAAATTCTGCAATTCTAAGACATTCTTGGTATTTTAAATCTCCAGATGACTGCCATCATTTTCTGATATTTTTCCCTCACATGTTCTGGTCTATTCTCATTACAGAAGAGTATATTTAACATACAATTACAGAAGCAGAGGTTTTAAAGAGAGATTTAAAGTACCTTCAAAATATATTTGGACTGAAATATACAGGTAAAATTGTTTTTGAGTCAGGAAATATTTATTCTTCCCCATAAATTCAATGAAACTGTGAATACAAACCAAAGAACACTGATCTCACAAGGTAACTATGAATTCTTTTAATTCTGAAACCAGACACATGTACAACACTTACAGAATTCACACAACACTATTTTCAAAATAGACTTTTTTTACCCCTAAAAATGAAAATTCTTAGTGACAAGCTTTAGATATGCAACTTACCCCACTGCGTATTAACTTTGTCACAAAAAGCAACTACAGACAAATAGTCTTCCCCTCTTCTGACATAAGAAAGTGAAATTACAAACTTTTAAAGCAGAAAAAAATTTTCTCCAAAATGCAAGTAATTAAAGTCCAAGGAACAAATGAACAGAAGATCTCAATTATTCAATTGAGTGAATAATTTAGTTTGCATATTAACTCCTTTTCTCTTACCACTTTCTGATTTCTGATTCTGGTAAAATTTATCCTCTATCTACTGGGCAAGACACTGGGAACACAAAGAAGTTTTAGACAAGGTCTACTGGTGTGCTAGTAAAGGTTTAACAACTAGCTCTTGAGGGAAAGGTAGGTCTTCACTTATAGCATTTACCAATTTCTACAGTATAAATACTCCAACTGTGGCAGATTTCGAGCTACCAACAATTTGACAACTGTCTCACAAAACTCCTCAAACTAATGATTGCTGCTCATAAACCATTATAAGCCAGCTCTGACACACCACTGTATGCTCTCTACCTTCAAGTAGCTCATAATCTCTTTGTGAGTACCTATTTAAGAGGATATAAAAGAATGGGGAATATTGAGATAAAACTTAAGTCAATTATATTTTTAAGAAGGTTTTAAAAGTTAGAAGGGGCTGGGCATGGTAATCCCAGCCTGTAATCCCAGCACTTTGGGAGGCTGAGGAGGGCAGATCACCTGAGGTCAGAAATTCAAGACCAGCCTGAACAATATGATGAAGCCCTGTCTCTACTTAAAATACAGGGCATGGTGTTATGCACCTGTAATCCCAGCTACCTGGGAGGCTGAGACGAGAGAACTGCTTGAACCTGGGAGGTGGAGGTTGCAGTGAGCCAAGATCCCGCCATTGCACTCCAGCCTGGGCAACAAGAGCAAAACTCTGTCTCGAAAAAAAAAAAGTTAGAAGGAATAAGAATTTCTGCGTGATTTTCCTACTTCTTTACTATTTTCCTTTTCCTCTTGCTTAAATTTATTTCAGGAAATTATAGTGTAGAATACTTGAGAGGAGAGTAAAGGATGAGTGAAATAAGAATTTTAAAAAGACAAGAAAAAGCATCAAAACATCCTAAGAAATATACTAACAGTTATCATGTTTTCATTACAAGAAAAAACCTACTAAGATAAGAGCAAATACAGTGTAACTATTAAAATTCCATCTGCTTCAAGCCCCTTCAGTTCAGATCACAAGTCCTGAAGATTTGTCCTGACTTCTTTGGCTGCTGTTTTGATAAGATTAGCTGGCTTCTTTAGCACTATATTGAAGAGCAAACAGCTTCACACCACTTACACAAGCAGCTCATAATAAAAGGCAGACCTAATTTTGTAGTCTGAAAACTGAGCTTCCCCTGCATAGGAATCCCCCACCTTATATCAGATCTTGGGCAACTGCCGGCTAGGGTGACCAGGGAATTCTTCTGGTAGCAAAACGTGGAGTCTACAGGTTGGACATGTCCCCTGTTGCATCAACCATGGTCTAATGCACTAAGGAGCAAAAAGATTTATGTCAGTCTCTCAAATTTAGCCTAGCAAAGGCAGTTGTCACTTCTTCTGGTGGATCTTTAAAGCCTTACCCTATGGATTGTCAAGCCAATTGCTGCAAACATGGTACTTCCCTATGGTTTGCTGAGCAAAATAGGTGGTAAATGCACAATACCTTTTAGCCAGTTTATTCTATTAGAAATTATTTCTCCAACCCCCATTTTCCAAGATGACTAGCAATTCCTCCTGACAAGGAAATTAGAGAAACTTGCTATATTCTTTCTTTGGTTTATTATATACTGTTCTCATTTATAATCCAGAAAAAGTCATAACTAATCTATAAAAGTCACTAGTAGCTGGTATGAAATGCTTATGATGTTTGCAGTTAAAAATTCCTAAATGACAAATATACTTCTCAGATTGTTTTCTTTGGTGATAATGATAGTAATTTTTGACTATGAACTATCTGTTAAGTCATTTGCTTGAATACTGACTCTCCAAAAACAAATCATTTTTACCTATATAAATAATGGAGGGGCAGGTCAGATGAGAGAGAATTAATATTAAGCACTATAAACCCATTAACTATAGTCATAAAAAATAACATAAATGAATTATGTGCTTTCTACTCATGGGCAATGGCAAAGAGTAAGATAAGTTTTGTTGAACATGTATTTTCTAAGTTATAGGACCTTATAAACTTCAAAGGGGAAAGTCAATGGCTAAGGATCTTTCCTGGAGAACTTTTGGGATTAGGTGTTTTGTGGATTTCTCTTCATATCAAAGCAAATGCAAAATATAATTCTGTACCAGGTACCAGATATCATACCTTTGAAATGATGTCTTAAAAGCATGGGTCAACTGAACTGGCTATTGTTCACTTCCCTGAAAAGCCTTTCTTTTGTATGATTATCTTTTCCCGTGTCAAATTACATATCTGCAGCAGAGGACTTGGATGATAAATTATACATCAATAGTAACTGCATGGCAGTAACACCAGAAGTTAATCTATATAAATGCCAAGAATCAACAAAAGACATGCCAACCTCACATTTTTCTAATATCAAACCTTAAGCCTGAGCATCTTTCAAAAGCAAATATAGGAGCCTGAAGAGACTGCTAAGTCTTATGCTTTATGATAAGGGGCTGTCATTAATTATGGACAAAGGACACTATATGGTATTTATAACATGTCAATTTCAAGTGGTGCTGTTGCTAGTTCTGCCACTAAACTACCATGTCAATTGACATTTGTCCCAGTTCTATTCAAAGGAATTGCCTACTGGGAACCATTTGAATATCAACATTGTCCCCTTCTTCTGTAGGGTGGATGGAGATCTGAGAAAGCACAGTGCAATCCATGGCTATGTATAGGAAAGGAATGTTTCTGTGTGGCACCCAAAAGTTCAGAGTTATACTCAGTGGAACTCCTGAGACAACAATAAATAATGATGCATGTATATGATAGTAAGTAAGGCATATAAATCTCACTTAGCTGATCAATGGGAAAATTTAAAGGGTTACCTGAGAATGGAATTTGTGAGCACAAGGCAAAACTGAAAGGTTTTCTGGAGACAGATTCTCATGACAGATCACACAAGGCTCTTCTTCCTCCTCTTCCTCATCCTAGGGAAAATATAGAATATGTTAAATTTAGCTCATTTTATTCTCCCAAATCTAAATGTGTACAGAATCAACAATTTCAGTCTCACTGGCTTATTGGCTCCTTCCCATGTGGCAGAACTTTGTGAAGTGAGGGGCCGCCAGGCTGGTTTTGGGGGCTGGGCAGCATTAGGCTGTGATGGAGAATGACTAGGTGAAACACAATTACCATTTGACACTGATTTTCCTTGACTCTGAAAATAAGAATATAATGTTTATTTTTTCAGAATTGTCCTAAAATAGTAATAACTGACACATTAGCACAGAATGGGGCATAGCAAGAACTAGCAAAAGGCTAAACAATCAGAATCGTGAGAAATCTTGAACAAAATTATGGCAATACTTATATACTCAGAGCTAGGTAAAAACAAAAATAACTCTATTTTAATTAAAATAAATCTTTCAAGAAGATTAGAAATAAATTCTAAATAAAATTAGAATTTATTTTATTTTAATTAAAATAAATATTTCAAGAAGATGAGTCCCTCTTTAGACTCATTCAAAGTAACTAGAGCAAATTTCAAGGTCAGCTTTATTCTAGAATAATTAGGTGATAGGTATTTCAAAAAGATTTCTGGTATCATTTGTTAAGCTGAACTTGTTATTTACTGCTAATATATGATTTAATATGATTATAAGTTGCTGATTTTCTGAACAGATTATGGACATATTTAAAACAGCTAACTACCAGAGATAAGGGCAGAGAGATACAGGGTTTTTTTTTGTTTGTTTTTGCATTTTACCTGAGATTTTTTGGGGTCAATAAACTGGGAAATCTTGCAAACAATTTCATCAAATGTCAGTCCAGACAAGGACTTCCCATGAGCATCCTTCAATTTTTGTAAGAAATCTGTAAGTTCCTTTCTGGAAGAGATCAAGGAGAGGAAAGAGCAGTAATGATTTTCCTTAGTACCTTGAGGATGTTCCCACTAAAGGAGATATAAAATCCTAGCATATGATTGATATGTAGCATACAGAAAGGACTCTTTAGGTCTTTGATCTAAAAAGTGATCACAGGTCCATCTGCATTTATCTTAAACCAAAATGAAAACTCCTAATTGTGTTCATTAATGATACTTAACATTTTCATGAGTGATAAAGTTTAGTACTATCTTTCTTTCCAAAAAGAGATTTTGTTTTTGAGAACTCACTAGGTGAAAATTAAGTTTATGCACCTATTTATGCACTGGGCTCTTTATACCATCTCTCTCAAGTGGTCTCTTCCTCAGGATAACATACTCATTTTTAACTATGTTGCTATTGGGTTCTCTTTTCTTTATCAGTGTCAATAGTTGTACTTTTGTAAAACTCAGAAAACAAAGATTAAACAGAACAGGAGGCCAGGCCCAGTGGCTCATGCCTGTAATCCCAGCACTTTGGGAGGCTGAGGCAGGTAGATCACCTGAGGTTGTGAGTTCAACACCAGCCTGACCAACATAAAGAAACCTTGTCTCTATTAAAAATACAAAAAATTAGCCGGGCATCGTGGCACATGTAATCCCAGCTACTTGGGAAGCTGAGGCAGGAGAATCGCTTGAACCTAGGAGGCAGAGGTTGTAGTGAGCTGAGATCATGCCACTGCACTCCAGCATGGGCAACAAGAGCGAAACTCTGTCTCAAAAAATAACAAAACAACAACAACAACAACAAACAGAAGAGGAAAGCAAAAGTTAAAAATCACATTAATTATATAATGAAAGAACCCACAATTATTTTAATTGATATGTTCCTTTTCAATTGACCCAAAGCCTGCATCTACATTTTTGATGGGACCAAGTAGAATAAAATATTTTTCTTTTCCAAATGAAGTGTCATGTCACCAGCCTTATGCAACTACCTTTGATTTATAACATATTCTTTGTAAACATATTTATAATAACTATACTAGAGTTCTATTTTTAGTATCTATTCAATATTATGAAATTTATAAAACTATAATTTAATAATGAAGTATGCCAGTATGTGTATTAAATGTATTCAAATAAAAATGCTTGTGAAAACTAGAATTATTTCCTTAGATATAAGTTGAGATAAAAGAAACTTCATTTGTGTAGAAGTAGAATTATATATCTTTCTACTAAAGATAGACTGTGAAAAACACAGTGAAGTCATGATTTCTTGCATTTTTACTATGTTCTCTAACAAAGAAACCATAAGGATCCTCAAAATAAAGAACATTAGGAAACTAAACCCTGAAGATGTTTGGGCTTATATAGCATACAATCAACTTAAAATTCACTTTGGAGATAGGTTAAGATAATTATGGCAGTTAATGCCATTAAAATTGGGTAAGTTTATACCTAGTTGTACTTTCAGTAAATGAGCAAACCTAAATTTAAAGTTAGTCTCTCATGATTTGAGACTAGTAACTTTTTAATGAAGAAGTTCAGCATTGAACACTGCCCATTCTTGGTAAATTTCTTTTTTCCCTACCAAGGTCAAGGTAAGGAAACATCACATTTTTCGTGTTTTTTAGGTTTCTCTAAAACGTTTCATTGCCACAATTATGGCTATGAAAGTTGGAGAATATGATCTGTACCCACCAGTAAATAAAAACTAAGGTACCTGGTCTGTTGTGGAAAGGCAGTTTTCAGTCTGTCTGTAATTCTCTCCCAATTCATCATGGAGGGTTCACTCCCCAGACCTGCACTGGGGGGCACCGCATCTCCTACAGGCACTGGCAGAGTCCAGGCTATGCCAGTCATCTGTAAGGGGCAGAGAGTTATAGCCCATCAGGTTTAATTATTAATAAGTGACATTCCTATATCTCAGAAAATGGGTAGACTGAAGAAGAGTACTGGCATACACATTCTCTTTTTAGAGTTTTTCTCTTAACTAATATTTCTAATTGTTCATAACTGTTTAGTTTAAAAATAGGATAAAGAAAATGGGTAGAATGAAGAAGAATACTGGCATATACATTCCCTTTTAGGGTTTTTCTTTTAACTAATACAAACAATATTTCTAATTGTTTATAAATATTTAAACTTATTTTTAAAATAGACATGCTTGCTTCAGTAATTACACACATGTACAGAAAAACATGAAGGCTGTTTACTGCTATTTTTTTAAACAGTGAAAACTGAAAACAACCTGATGTCTATTAATAGAGGAATGAGTAAATAAATTATGGCACATCTAATCAAGCTTTTAAAAATAGATTTATATGTCTGGGCCTAAGAGGTGTCCATGAATTATGATTTTTTTAAAAGTCTGTGGCATACGATTTACAATGTGACTTCCTTTTATATTAAAAAATTTTTAATACATATGTATACACAGAGAAAGGTCTGTAAATTACAATGTGTAAGAAGTGATTATTTCTGAGGGATTCAACTGCACAGTAACTTTTTTTCCTAATGCGCTTACATTTCTATATTATTTGCATTTTGTGATTAGCATATATACCTTTATGACAGGAAGGTAAAGTTAAAATTTCAAACCACCAAATAAAGATGGGAATACTACTAGAATTGCTCTGCCCAATGTCTCATCAATGTAGACGAAGATGGTGTAGAAGTTGTAGTGACACTTAGCTATGAAACTATCAGTTTTCCTCATATCTTACTGTAGTTCCTTCTTAAGATTCTAATTAAATAATATAATAAGTGAATATTTTTGGAGTGCTCATCTGATTACTAAGATAATTATGAATGCCACACCTTTTATGTAAGGCTCTAATGAGTTATTTTCAAATATTAGGTTATTATTCGTGAAAAACTAGCAACTAGTAGCAGTCATTGGAATAATTTGTACAAAGCCTAATAAGTGAGAAGCAGAATATAGCTTCTCAGAAATCTGAATTTGTTTCAATGTCAAGCTTTACCCCAGGAATCAAAAAGTAATCTTAATAGGAGGTTAACATATTTTAATGTTTTTAATAAAAATTTATCTGATTTCCTTATAGAATGGTGGGAAACCAAACTGGGAGAGTTAACACTGTAATATCATAATAATAAAGAGATGTGTTACTTATTTAACATGTAAAAGACTATATACATATTTGTTTGTAGACAGGTAGTCTTGACAATAATAAGCAGAGTCCATCTGACTATATATTTCAAAAGGAGACTGTTAACAATATATGGGGACCAGAAAAGAGGAGAAACAATTAAGTACACCTAAATATACTTATAAGAAATTCAAGATTAGAGAATTTTCATTAATTATATCTAATATCATTCTTTTGGAACGTTTTTCTTTAATAAAAGAAGCTTATGTTTGCCAAGATTACAACTGATAATTCTGGTAATTTTTAAAGTATTTGTTCCTTCTTCAAGTTTGGATAAAGTTTATCTGGCCATTTGTAGCTGGGAAGATTTATAACTTTACAATATATGTTCCAAGAGAATGCTATTCATATCATCTGTTTATACATATAGTTGATACACTGTCGTACTAAGTGTGTGTATGTGTGTGGAAATAAAATTTTCTTTAGCTTTGTGCTATAATTTAGTTTGTTGTGACTTGGCTTCTTTGCTTTTCAATCTTCCCAACAACCATGCCAAAAAAATCTAAAAATATCAATTTACCCTGCATTGTTGCCTGTTCAGAAGCAATGCTATAATTTTAAGGACTCTCTAGTATAAAAACACATTTATCTCTGTGTCCCAAAATTAAGCTATTATAAATTAGATAATATATGTAACACCCTGAGCACAGTGCTTCACAGGAAGTATTTATTCAGTTATCACCACCACCACTGCCGCCACCACCACCACCGCCACCGCCACCGCCACCACCGCCACCATTATCATATCAGATAAAGGAACAAAGGGAATATACTCATTCAGGAAGCCCACTATAGTAATAAAAACACTAATTAACATCTATTCCGCCAAGAAAGCTTTTACCAGGGGGGCTCTAGGTTGGCCGGTTGCAGAGATGACTCCTGGGCAAACTGCAGGCATTTGAGGAACAGTAAGTATGGGTCTAAAGAAAGATTCTTTCACAAGGGGTCTTCCTAAGAACTGCTGCATCTAAAACAGAAAACATAAACAATAATAATAAACAAAAAAACCCACATATATTTATGTATTTATATATGCAACCATCTAATTCATACAGCAATAATGGGGGGGGACACTAATTTGAACTCAAGATGCAAAGCGCATTAGAAACAATGTATGTCAGAAAATTAAATATATGAATATCCAAAAAACAAAGGGCAATGAGATATACTGTAAACAGCATTAAGAGAGAAAAGAAAGAGATTCTAGTCATATTTCTCTCTACCTAGCCGAATAACCTTGGAAACCAATTTTCTAATCTATAAAATGAGAGGGTCTGATAAGATAATCTTTAAGGTTCCTTCTCAACTGTAATCATATAAGACTATGCAAATGAGATCCTCAAGAAGTGTTATTCATGTTGGTGGACAATAATGATAATGAAAAATTCCACAAAACAACCCAAAGTTATCCAGAGACAATATTTCTTTATTCATTTATTGGAGGTAATACTTGATGAAATTCTGACTTAATGTTTAGCTCCAAGGAGAGTTGGAAGAGGAAGTAAGATGGGCCTGGCAGATAACTCTGCTATAGTGACTTGCAGATATGATTGTGGGTATTAGCATACTTCCCAGGGGGTTGTGGAAATCTAGACTTTCTTAGCAGCCATATGTGGAAAAGATACCTTGTTGGCTGGAGTAGAGAAAGGGACAGATTTATTGAATATGTACTATATTCCAGGCCTAGTACTGGCATAAAGCATAAAACAGGAGTTCAATAACAATTTGTTATTGAAGTTAAAAAATGAGCAACAGCAACATAGCTCTAAGTAATGATCCTAAAACTAGCATTTGAAAAATTAATGAAGAACTTTACAATGGATAGGCTGGATTGGCATTTGATTCTTAATGTCTGAAAAGAAAGAACATTATATGCCTGCTAGGTAAGAAAAGGAGATTTTTTAAACAACTGGGGAAATATAAATTCTAACTGGGTATTAAAAATTATAATTTTCTTAGGCAAGACAATGGTGTCATGATTACACTCAGTAGGAGTTCCTCATCTTTTAAGATATATCCTAAAGTATAAATAAATTGTATGATATCTGAGGTTTGCTTTAAAATGAATCCAGTGGAGAGAAAAAAGAGAATGACATAAAACAAGGCTGAAAATATGTTGATAATGTTGAAGCTGGCTCCTGGGTTTGAAGGGGTTCATTATACTATTTTTAACATGTGTATCTTTTTTTTTTTTTTTTTTTTGAGATGGAATCTCGCTGTGTCACCATGCTGGAGTGCAGTGGTGCGATCTCAGCTCACTGCAACTGCAACCTCCACCTCCCGGGTTCAAGTGATTCTCCTGCCTCAGGCCCCCAAGTAGCTGGGACTATAGGTGTGTGCCACCACACCCAGCTAATTGTTGTATTTTTTAGTAGATATGGGGTTTCACTATGTTGGCCAGGATGGTCTTGATCTCTTGACCTTGTTATCCGCCCACCTCGGCCTCCCAAAGATGTATCAATTTTTTTACATGTGAAGTCTTAAAAAAATGAATTAATGGTGGGTACTGAGTCAACAGTCCTGCTCTGTTTGAGAGCCACTATTACCTAACACTTTATTTTATTTTCAATTGACATATAATTGTACAGATTTGTGGGGTACAATGTGATGTTCTAATACATGTATACATTGCGTAATAATGAAAGGGTAATTGGCATATTCATTATCTCATTCGTCATTTCTTTGTGGTGGTAATATTCAAAATATTCTCTTCTGGCCATTTTGAGATATACAATACCTTACTGTTAACTATAATCATCTTACTAATAAAACATCAGAACGTATCCTTCCTAATTGCACTCATTGACCAACCAACCTCTCACTATGCTTGCTTTCTATCTACCCTCCGTAGTCTCTGACAACCACTGTTTTATTCATTAATTCTATGAAACCACCTCTTTTAGATTCCACATGTGTGTGATCGGGCAGTATTCTGTATCTGGCTTAATTAACATAATTTCCTCCAGGGTCATCCATATTGTCACAAATGACAGGATATCATTCTTTTTTATGACTAAATAATATTTCATTGTTTATATATACATTTTCTTTATCCATTCAGCCTTTATGGACACTTAAGTTGATGCCATACCTTAGCAATTGTAAATAATGCTGCAGTGAACATGGGAGTGCAAATGTCTCTTCAGGATACTTGACTTCATTTCCTTTCCCACTATAGCCAGTAGAAGGACTGTTGGAACATATAGTAGTTCTATTTTTATTTTTGTGAGGAACCTCAATACTGTTTTCCATAATAGCTGTGTTAATTTACATTACTACCAATAGTGTGAAAGGGTTATCTTTTCTCCACATCCTGGCCAATATTTGTTATCTTTTGTCTTTTTGATAGCTATTCTAACTATAGCAAGGTGATATCTTACAATTTTGATTTGCATTTCCCTGAATTCTTCTTATCTATCAATATGACATATCTTTCCATTTCTTTGTGTCTTCAATTTCTTTCATCAATGTTTTTTTAATTGTACTTTAGGTTCTGGGGTACATGTGCAGACCATGCAGGATTGTTACATAGGTACACACATGGCAGTGTGGTTTGCTGCCTCCATGCTCCCATCATCTACATCTGGTATTTCTCCCCATGTTATCCCTCCCTGACCTCATTAACCCCCCACTATCCCTCCCTTGACCCCTCAACAGACCCCAGTATGTGATGCTCCCCTCCCTGTATTCTCATTGTTCAACACCTATGAGTGAGAACATGTTGTTTGATTTTCTGTTCTTGTGTCAGTTTGCTGAGAATGATGGTTTCCATATTCATCCATGTCCCTACAAAGGATATGAACTCATTTTTATGGCTGCATAATAGTCCATGGTGTATATGTGCCACATTTTCCTTATCCAGTGTATTGTTGATGGGCATTTGGGTTGATTCCAGGTCTTTGCTATTGTAAACAGTGCTGCTATGAACATACGTGTGTATGTGTCTTTATAGTACAATGATTTATAATTCTTTGGGTATATACCCAGGAATGGGATTGCTGGGTCAAATGGAATTTCTATTTCTAGGTCCTTGAGGAAGCAAAACACTGTCTTCCACAATGGTTGAACTAATTTACACTCCCACCAACAGTGTAAAAGTGTTCCTATTTCTCCTCATCCTCTCCAGCATCTGTTGTCTCCAGATTTTTTAATGATCACCATTCTAACTGGCATGAGATGATATCTCAGTGTGGTTTTGATTTGCATTTCTCTAGTGACCCGTGATGATGAGCATTTTTTCATATGTTTGTTGGCCTCATGTATGTCTTATTTTGAAAAGTGTCTGTTCATATCCTTTGCCCACTTTTTGATGGGCTTGTTTGCTTTTCTCTTGTAAATCTGTTTTAGTCCTTTGTAGATTCTGGATATTAGCCCTTAAGTGGGTAGATTGCAAAAATTTTTTCCCATTCTGTTGGTTGCCATTTCACTCTAATGATTGTTTATTTTGCTGTACAGAGGCTCTGGAGTTTAATTAGGCCCCATTTGTCTATTTTGGCTTTTGTTGCCAATGCTTTTGGTGTTTTAGTCATGAAATCCTTGCCTATGCCTATGTCCTGAATGGTTTTGTCTAGGTTTTCTTCTAGGGTTTTTATGGTGTTAGGTCTTATGTTTAAGTCTTTAATCCATCTGGAGTTAATTTTAGTGTAAGGCATCAGGAAGGGGTCCAGTTTCTGCTTTCTGCACATGGCTAGCCAGTTTTCCCAACACCATTTATTAAACAGGAACTCCTTTCCCCATTGCTTGCTTTTGTCAGGTTTGTCAAACATCAGATGGTTGCAGATGTGTGGCATTGCCTCCAAGGCCTCTGTTCTGTTCCATTGGTCTCTATCTCTGTTTTGGTACAAGTACCATGCTATTTTCAACAACGTTTTATAGTTTTCAGTGATCTTTCTCCTCTTTGGTTAAATTTATTTCTAGGTATCTTTGTTTTTTGTAGCTATTATAAATGGGATTTTCTTGATTTCTTTTTCAGATTGTTCACTATTAGTATACAGAAATGCTTTGATTCTTGCATGTTGATTTTGTATCCTAAATTTTTACTGAATTCGTTTGTTAGTTTTAGGAGTTTTTAAGTGGAGTTTGGGATTTTCTATATATAAGATCATTTGTCTACAAAAAGGGACAGTCTGACTTCCTTCTTTCCAATTTGGATGTATTTTATTCCTTTCTCTTGCCTTACTGCTCTGGCTAGGACTTCTAGTACTATTTTTAATAGAAATAGTGAAAGTGTCTTGTCTTGTTTCATATCTCTGAAGAAATACTTTTAAAACTCTTTCCATTTAGTATAATGGTAGCTGTGGGTTTGTCACATATGGCCTTTACTGTGTTGAGGTATGTACCTCCTATACTTAGTTTTTTGAGAGTTTTTATCATAAAGTATGTTGAATTTTATCAAATGCTTTTTCTGCGTCTATTGAAATGGTCATGTGGTTTTTGTCCTTCTTTCTGTTAATATGATATATCCTATTTACTGATTTGTGTATTTTAAATAACCGTTGCATGATCTTTTTAATGGTACTAACACTTCTTTGAGGACTGTGATCCTAGCACTTTGGGAGGCTGAGGCGGGCAGATCTTGATGTCAGGAGATCAAGACCATCCTGGCTAACACAGTAAAATCCCATCTCTACTAAAAACATAAAAAAATTAGCTGCCGTGGTGGTATGAGCCTGTAGTCTCAGCTACTCAGGAGGCTGAGGCAGGAGAATTGCTTGAACCCGGGAGGCAGAGGTTGTAGTGAGCAGAGATTGTGCCACTACACTCCAGCCTGGGCAACAGAGTGAGACTCCATCTCTAAACAAACAAACAAACAAACAAACAATGAAACACATAGAATTACTGGTAAAACTGGGAACAATCCACACTTTCAAAGAATTCTTTAGTTAGACTACTATGTAAGTTTGGTAACCACTCCTTATAACACTAGAATCCCAGAGATAGATGGAACGGAGTGATCAGATTGTCCAGTACTGTTTCCTAATTCATTGATGGGAAAGCAAAAGTCTAGAACAGCTGATTTTCCCAAAATCAACATAGTTCTTCACAAAGTTAGGATCTGAACCCAGACATCATTAGTGTACTTCCATTGTATATACCATCTCAATTTATAGCAAATAGCACTGTAACATTTCTAGCTGCTGTTCTCCCAAACTCTCTCCTCTGATGCTCAGTGGTCAACAATGCTTGTATGTTAACACAACTGTTAGCTTAATCAAGCACAGCAGTGACCCTAATTAGGAAGCACAAAAGACACATATGAACCCCTCAAAATGTTAGCAAAGGATGCCTATGCATTACCACACAGCCTAACTGCTAGTGGGTTTTTGTACTTAACTAAACCTGGGTAAGACATGTCACATGTCAGACCTAAGAAAGTCTCCAAAGGGATAAAAAAGATCTGGAGGGTATGGAGGTCAAGGTTTGAGTATGTTTGTCAGCTATAGAGTATCACTTGTATCAGACAGTCAAGGCTTATACTGGTCTGGTTCCAGGAAACACCAAACAACAACTCTGTATCTAGGTTCACAGTCTCTGTAGCCATTTTATAGTTAGAGCCATGGAAGAGTTCCATGGAAGAACCAAGGAACTACATATAATCTAAGGGCAGTATTTTGAATATGGGCAAAGAGAACAGTGTTTTTAGATATCCTACAAAAAATATGTGTTACTGCAGGGAATCTTTGGAATTTCTTTGGAACACATTCCTTATCAGAGTAGTTGGGTATGATGATGATCTAAGCCTAGAATAATAATGTTCATAATCCAGTGTTCCTAAAGAAACTGAATTGACCAAAAATATAAAAGGCAATGCTATCATTCCAAACTAAAGCCCATGGTGTATAGCACATAATTCTTTTAGCTGTGGATCCTGCTTTTGAAACAGTGTAACTCCATACAAATGATATAATTTTTTTTTTTAGGGAAACAATGTATTTATTCCATGCATTCTGTTCTGGCAAGGCAGATCTACTGTTGAGATCCACAGCCTAGAGAATCTGACACAGTTAGATACAGAGAACAGTTATAATTTTTCACTGTTTACATGCAAGCTGGCATATGTACTACACTACAGAATTCCCATCGAAGTGACCAATTAACAAAATGAGTTAATTACTCACTAATGTCACTCAAACAGAACAAAGACAAAGTAATCAGGAGAGAAGTCAGAGTTATCCAGTAAAAAGTAATCAGAGTGTTTATATGAATAAGGATATCTTTCAATAAGAAAAAGTAGATTAGCAAAGCTAAATCCTGAATTTCTTTCTTTCTTTTTTTTTTTTTAATTGTATTTGTGCTCTAGGGTATATGCGCATGTCCTGCAACCTGCAGGATTGTTGCATAGGTACATACATGCCATGGTGGTTTGCTGTCTCCATCCCCTACCCGCCGTTGCCTACATCAGGCATTTCTCCCGGTGTTCTCCCTCCCCCTCCTCTCCACTCCCTCTGTGCTGTCCCCTCCTCCTCTCCCCTCCACCCCCTCACCTAGCCCTGTGAGTGTTGTTCCCTTCCCTGTGCCCAAGTGTTCTCATTGTTCATCATCCACCTATGAGTGAAAACATGCGGTGTTTGGTTTTCTGTTCTTGTGTCAGTTTGCTGAGAATGATGATTTCTAGGTTCATCCATGTCTCTACAAAGGACAGGAACTTATCGTTTTTTATGGCTGCATAGTATTCCATGGTGTATAATTTTTAAGTTCTTTGTTATACTCAACCATGAAGAGAAATAACATTTTCAGATTTCTATTATAAGCAGGAGTGGTGATATCAGTCATCTGTCCCCAAATATCTTACACTTTTCCTCTTTTCCTACCCTCAGATCTCTAAGGATAATAAAAATTATCATCTAATGACACCCTCGTAAAATGTCTTTTGGAAAGCTGTGTGAATTTACTGGGTTAGATACAGCACAGGGATTAGTTTATCTGATCAAAATCCACTGGCCCCTAACAACAAGGAGAGAAGGAGCAAAAGTGGAAGCTGTCCTTGCTGTTGAAGGTAGAATAGAATATAAAACTTCACAAAAAGAAAGTCTCAAGTAGAAATGCAGAGGTGAGGTCCAGCCATCCAGTGTATTACACTGAGATTTCAGTCATCTAGTGCAGTGGTCCCCAACCTTTTTGGCACAGGGACTGGTTTCCTGGAAGACAATTTTTTCATGAACCTGGGAGCAGAGATGGTTTCAGGAGAATTAAAGCCCACTACATTTATTGTGCACTTTATTTCTATTATTATTACATTGTAACATATAATAAAACAATTATACAACTCACTTTAACATAGAATTAGTGGTAGCCCCAAGTTTGTTTTTCTGCAACTACATGGTCCCATCTGAAGGTGATGGGAGACATGACAGATCATCAGGCATTAGATTCTCACAAGGAGCGCAAAACCTAGATCCTTCACATGCACAGTTCACAATATGGTTTGCATTCCTGTGAGAATCTAGTGCCACAGCTGATCTGACAGGAGGTGAAGCTCAGGTGGTAATATGAGCAATGGGGAGCAGCTGTACATAGATAAAGTTTCACTTGCTCACCCACCGCTCACCTCCTGCTGTGCACTCCTCCATGGCCCAGGGGTTAGGGACCTCTGATCTAGTTGGTAACATGAGGGCACTGGGAATTCTGAGTATTCATCATTTAGCTGCCACAAGGTAGGTGAAATAGAATGAATGAGAAAATATTACTTTAAGTATGTAAAATGCTTCACTAAAATCCAGTGATATAACCTATTGTATAGGCCTCAGCCATCTAATTATATCATCTGGTGACTAGAAGGTATGGTCATAATTACAACTGATACTCACATTATGTGACTATTCCATTTTGAACACACATTAAACACACTGTATATTCAGTATTTCACAGCCCTTACCATTTTGTCACAATGAAAAGGGCAATTACTCAAAATGTTCTATTTCTTACCAGTATCTCAGGACTGGGTGGTGGAGGAGGAAGCTGGACTGGAGGCAAGGTACTCAAGGCAAATCCTTGCTTTACTTTGTTTATTTGTTCATTGTACTGTGTCTGGTAGAAGAAGAGTAAAAACACTTTAGAGTGCAACCAACTTTAAAGAAACAGAATATGGGAATACTTGATGTAGTTTTGAATAATACAACATAGCAGATGGGTTCCCAACTTGTCAGAAATAATATAAAAACAGGTTCTGACTGGAAAGAAAAATTCTATAGACCATCCCTACATGTAAACAGTTGTATTTTTAGGAGTGGTTATTGGTTAATGAGAAACAGAGACACAGATAATTCAGAGATCCTTGTGATAATTCCTTAGTGTTTTCATAATTTTCAGTTCTAAAATAGGAAACACTGATATAAAGTATAAAAAGAGATTAAAGATTCAAGAAGCTATAAATATTATACTGGCAAAAAACAGGAAAAACATATTGGTAACAAAGAGTTAAATTACTTGCAAATGTTCATTTTAAAAACTGAAGGAAACATTATAGAGATTACTTATTGAATTCTACATTATGTTTATCTCAACATCTCTAACTCTAGCTTGCTCCAGGTCAATATATCATTTGTCTTCTAGCTTTACACCACCTATAACATTAAGCCAATTTACTCTAAATATATTTCAGGACTTACCCTGAGGAATGCGATCTTGTTTCTAACATCTGCCACTATGGCATTCCAACTGTCTACTGCAGCTTTTAATTGAAGTGATTCTAGGTTGCTGTTGTAGAAAACGAGACACAAAAGAAAGCTCTTTCTTTTTATAACACTTAAGTTTTCCAAACATTTCTATTATGCTTTCTAGAATATATGTCAACAAAAAACAAAATTATCACCATCACAACAACAATTACCTCAAATGCACAAAAAGATGTATAGACAGGTTTGTTACTAAAAATAAATACAAAAACTAGTAATAAAAAAATTAATTTTTCAAGAGCAAATATAATTTATGCTTCCAGAACAAGTTTTCTTCTATCTTGATGATGTATTTTTAGTACATATTATAAAACCTTTATAGGGAATCTTTCCAATGAAGCAGAAAAATGTGTTCTCAAAAATGTTAACTCATGTTGGAAGCAAGTTTTGGACTATCTTCATATTAACTATGACATCCAAAAGCAATGGTTGGCCTACATGGCTCCTTTCAAATTACAAGATACTGTCTATGGAAGGATAGATTAGAAATACCTTCTCTATCAGGATGAATGAGGTTGCTGCCTTTATACAGTATATAAATTGCACAAACAATAGTTTTATCAACTCATGCCTATCAAATGACTTAACAAAAGTAGAAACAACTTTGAAGTTGTTAGGGTCTATGATCTCTAGAAAAGAAATTTCATATGGCCTTTTAAAAGGTTCTATCCATTATAACATCCCACGCCAGTATCATCCAGCCCAATAATTTTATAAGAGCTGAACAAGTTATCACTAAGATCATCTCATATAAAGAAGCTTCATAATATCCTAATGTATAGAGCACTCTTTCTCCTTCTAGCAAGCAAAGATAGACTGACCATTTACAACAGTACTTCCCTGACTTGAATGCACATCAGTATATCCTGATAATCTTGCTCATCAGACTCTGATTCTTTAGAATGAAAGAACAATGCTGATTATTAAAATGATAATCATTTAAAAATAATGATGCCTGGGTCTCAGAGATTCTAATTTAATTAATTCTTTAAGTTTGAGGGTATATCCCATAAGATTATAAATTTAAGGAGAATTTCACGCAACCTGTTCAATATTTGAAAATTACTCTATAATTACTATAAAAGCATAGCAGAAAACTACCTTTAACATATGATTTAGGTGTTAATATTGATGTTTCCCTCAACATATTTCCTAAGTATTTAAAATCAGGCATTATAAAGGGAAACAATTAGAAAAAAAAGTCTTCCAACTAGAATCCACCTTGCTTCATAAGTATCTGGTGTTCATGTATGTCTCTGACTGAGAGAGGAAGGGAAAAATCTTTCAGCAGCTATTATTGTACATAATACTCAGCAGACTTCTCAGTGCTTCAGCAGAAGCAGCCAAGTACAAGCATCAAAGTAACTAAATGACTTTTGAGGTTTAAAAATGAAAACAACAAGAGCTTCTGGTAAAAGGAATTTCACGGAAAAAAAATGAAAAAAAACCCCACAAAACCCATAAGAGCTTAAGAACTCTGATGTCACATATGTAAAACACATCACAGATTACATTCAACTGTGGAGACAATTGCTAACATCTCTAAGATTAAGATGCATTAAGGAAGAAGGAAAGGTTACCTTGCTGCCATGTGAGTCACCCTGGCAAGTTGATTGAGACATTCCTTTTCAGTTTGCTCTAGATGAAGCAACCCAAAATCCCTACGACACTGTAAGAAATACACCTACAGGTTTTTGAGAGAAAGAGAAAGAAGTTGAAGGTGTGCTTGTAAAAGAACATTCTCTTCTCAATCACCTCAAGTAAATTTAAAGCTATTTTTCAATTTCTTCAAATAGCGTCTGGGTTCCTTGACCATTCAAGATACATTACAAAAGCTTTTAAATCAATGTCACCTCTGCAATTCTAATTTCCTTATTTAATGGTTAATAGGTTGGTAAACATTCTAGAATATGTCTTTTCAAATTTGTACTCATACTGGAATCATCTCAGAAACTTTCAAAAATAGTGCCTTGGTCCCAGATATTCCAATTTGATTGATACTAGGTATAGCTTGGGCATTGGCATTTTTAAAAACTCTCTGGTAATTTGAACGTGCATTAAAGTTTGAGAACACTTCTGCTATCTATTTTTTCTCATTGATGAAGAGATAAGAAAATAATCAGACCATACAGCAAGATATGGGTTTGGAGATTACATGGTTCAGTGTCTTTCACGTTGCAGGAAACCTTTCTGTATCACTACTTGCACAGTCATTTAGCCTCTGTTTTTCACTACTAATCACTCAGTATTCACTAAAGTACACTATTGGAGAGCATTAAGTATTAGAAAGTTCTTCCTTTTTAAAATTAATAATACAAGCACAAAGAAATTTACTGATTAAAAACAATAAAAAAACACTGTATACACTTGAGCTTTTAAAATAATCTCAACTTTTTCTTTTGTTAAAGCTAGTATCCCAACAATATTCTTCATTAATTTTTGGTTCAGATACTACTTCTTGGTTGCTGACTTTCAGGATCCCAAGTTCTCTGCTGGAGAACAGCGTTTACCCATGACAGAGGTGGAAGGTTTGTAATGTTTTTAATGTCAGCGAGCTCTCCAAAAATGTGAGTCTTATTGTATATGAAGTTTGGTTATGTACAAATGAAAATTACATACACACATACAATCATATTTATTTTGAAAGACCCTAGCTGTCGTGTTCTAAGCTAATTTAGAAAAATTTGGGTAACTTTATGGCAGTCTGAAAAGCAAGTTGGTTTTTTACATTCAGGTGTATGATGTGTCTGTATTTTTGTAAGATCTATATAGGAAGTGGCAGACAAAGAAGATACTGTGGCAGCAGTAAAATGTTATTATTAGAAGTCTGGCTTAGTGACTTGGCTTCATGAGAATTTCCCAAGATGTCTGTATTTGCTATATACACTGCAACAGACCGATATCTTCAAGTCATTGGGGGAAAACAACATAAGATCATCAAAACTGAAGTATTCATACATGATAGGCCAATGAGTCAAAAAAGCACAAGACTTTGAGCTGTATTTTCCTGGCTGATTCTAAGATGTTTTATTTCTGTTTATACAGAAAATAGTCTTTTAAAAATTCTTTAGTATATGGTATACAAGTAAAACTTTCCCCCAACACCCCATACCCCTGCCCCTATTTTTTTGTTTTGTTTTGTTTTTACCTCGGCTGTTAAAGCTCTGCTAGTTTCTGTATTCAGTTTGCTCACGTATGTTTTCATTGTGCTTTCCAGATTATGTTTTTCCATTTCCCACTGAGATCTGAAATATATGATCATTAAAGACTCAGCAATATTACATCAAGCACAGCCTTTTTCATCTTACTGAGGAGGAAAAAAGTTATAATCAGGAGGAAGTTATTTCTTGGAAAAGTATATAGCACAGAAACAAGAGAAGATATTGTTCAATCCCTGCTGTTATACTTTACTATCAATAACATAGAAGTTTTAAAGCTATCAGGGTATAGGTTATGATTCAAAACTTGGCTCTGAAATCAAGTTGTCTGAGGATAAATCTCAGCTCCACAACTTATTAAATGTTAAAACCCCTCAGCAAGTACAATGAACTGAATGTTTGTGTCCCTCCACAATTCCTATGTTGAAATCTTAACCCCCATGACAGTATTAGGAGGTGGTGCCTTTGGTAGATGATCAGTCATGAGGGCGGAACTCTAATGAATGGAATTAATGCTCTTTTAAAAGAGGCCTGAGAGAGCTCCCTTGCCTGTCTTCTGCTATGTGAAGTTACAGCGGAAGACAACTGCCTATGAGGAAATAGATCCTCACCAGATACCAAATAGGCTGCTACTTTGATCTTGGACTTCCCAGCTTTCAGAACTGTGAGAGATATAATTCTATTTTTATAAGTCACCCACTTAATGGTATTTTGATATACCAGTTCAACCTAAGACAGCAAGTTATTTAATTTCTCTATACCTCAGTTTAGAGGAAAAAATAGTACTACTTACCTTAAAGAGATATTGTGAAAATTAATTCAGATAATACTTACTTTGTTTGGCACATAATAAGCACTAAATAAATGCTAGCTAGTATCATGATTAATATGTTCTACATAAAATTTCTATAAGCTTTTTTGTATCCCAACAATAGCAACCACATAGGTTTTTATTATTCCTGTCATTAAGTGAAGTCATTGCATTAAAATATTTGATTGGTTATTTCAGTGTTCACAGTCAATGTTTCTGAAAGAAAGTACACCCTATAGTTTGAAAGGGAAGGAGGGAGATGATGGTAAAGACATTGTTTACCATCATCCCAAGGACACTATGGAAGTAATTATCTTTAAGGTTTCTTTTTTTTATTCTCATCTCAGTTTCCTACACTTGACTCCAAGAATTCTATAAGCATACAAACCAAATAATAAATTTAATTAAAACAATTAATTGAAAATATAGCATTATAATAGAGACAGTCACAAAGGCCATGCTCAATGTTTTATTATTAGAAACACTTGGATACTTGAGGACCTAACAAACATTGATGAGAAACTTGATAACAATATCATCATTACAATAAATATCATTAAAGCTAGACTTTCTTGAGGAGAAAAAAATAAAACTCTTCAAGCAGATATATTAACATAAGAGGAATTAATTATTATTTTTTAATGCTATTGCTGAAGTCCCAATATTCTCTCTCTTCTCTCTCCCTTCCATAATTTGTACACCTTCCTAAGAGTGTCTGCTCTTAAGATAACTGCTAGCAGCTTCTTAGAACTATATTTATTTATTTTTTAATAGTCTTCACAATGTGCCAGGTGCTGTTTTCGGTAATACAGATTTTTTTTCTTTTTTATTACACTTTAAGTTCTGTGGTACATGTGAAGATCATATAGGATTGTTACATAGGTTTAATTATTATATCATTAAATATTATGTGAAATTTACCTATAAGAAAAAATAAAAAATTGGACTTTATCAAATTAAGTTTTGTTTTTTAAATGACATCAAGAAAATGAAAAAGGAACCCACAGGATGAGAGACATATTTGGACATTCATGTATCTGATAAGGGACTTGTATCTGATCAAGGACAATAACTCTTAAAATTCAACAATAAAAAGACAATCTAATTTTTTAAATGGGTAAAGGAGTTGAATAGATATTTCTCTAAGAAGATACATAACTGGCCAATAAGCACATGAAAAGATGCTCAACATAATTAATCAGTGAGAAAATGTAAATCAAAACCACAGTGATATACTACTTCACACATAATATAATGGGTAAAAGAAAGATGCAATTTAACAAGTGTACCAAATGTTGATCAGAATGTGGAGAAATTGAAACTCTCGTACACTGTTAGTGGGATTATAAAATGGTGCAGCTGCTTGGAAAACAGTTTGGCAATTCCTCAAAAAGTTACACCTAAAGTTTACTGATCACCCAGCAATTCTACTCCTTGCTACAACCCAAGAAATACAAAAACATGTTCACAAATCTGTATATAAATAACAATAACAGTATTCATAATAACCAAAACAATGGAAACAAGCCAAATGTCCATCAACTGATGAAAAATAAAATAAGGCATATCAAAGGAATGAAATATTATTTATCCATAAAAAGGAATGAGTAATGAATGATACATGCTATAACATGGATGAATTTTGAAAATATATTAAGTAAAAAATGTTATAAGAGGCTACATATTATATAATTGCATTTATATAAAATGTCCACAATAGGCAAATCCATAGAAGTAGATTAGTGGTTGCCAGAAGCGGGAGGAGGGGAGAATAGAAAATAACATCTAATAAGTTTCTTTCTTGAGGCGATAAAAATGTTCTGGAAATAGATGGTGGTGATGACTGTAAACCTCTGTGAATACACTAAAAACAAATCAATACATTACGTATTTTAACAGAGAGAATTTTATGCTATATGAAATAGATTTCAAAAAGGTGTTAATAAAAAAATTACCCACAGGCAAAATAGATGAATAAGAATAAAACTTGGCCAGTTTCATAAAGCAGTCACACCTAATAGTACTGATTGGGATAATTCTTAAGCTCTAGTCTCTGGCAGTAGTTTGTTGTGGGACTATAACATTGCCAATACAGATTCTTCTGGCAGTTTTCTAGAGTCAGAGCTAAAGTGACCATACCTTCCTATTTGCCTAAGATACTCCCAGTTTATGCCTTTTGTCTCAATGTATTATTAATACTGTTCAGTAGCAGCCTCAAAAGTACCCCAATTGGAATGATAAATTACATTAGTATGCCAGCCAGAAAGCGTTGAGTGGAATACACAGACAGAGTACACCCAAAGAAAAATCTAAGTTTGTTACCTTTTCATGGAGAGTTGCTCTTTAAGGTTCTTGATTTCATTATCTTTAGCATGGATTTGACGCTGTAATCTAAGCAAGCAAACAAGAAAGTCAAAAAATGTTAGAAAATATTTCTCATTAACACAGAACAGCTCTACCTACAGTTGTGGAGGAGACCAAGTAAGTCCATTTGGAGCCACAAATCTTGAGCCTGAATACAACTGAACTCCTATACCTGATCCTTTTGAAATGTATCTTGTTTCTGATGTCTGATTTACTTACGTCCTAAAGAAAGGGGAACTAAGTTCTAATTCAGTAAATTAGACAGCAAATTTTGTATCCTCAGCAATGACGTGGAAAAATGTCTTTAGCTCTTCATGCTTCAGCTTACTTACTAGAAAACAGAGATGGCATCTTCTGATTTTCTAAGCCTGTTGTAAGATTGAGAACTTTAAGTTCCTTAAAGTGGTATGATATTAAGTCACGCAAATTAGAAAGACTGATCTAAAGGAAATCAGGCCTTAAATACTGAAGTGACGAGGGTGTATGCAAATACTAATTTTAATTAAAACTATGAATTAGCACCTGGGGGTCACTCATATTATCTTATCATGGAAAGAATGGGTACAATTTTGTATAAATCAGAATCTATATAGCCTGTTATCAGCTTCAAAATTAATATGTAAGAAACTAAGAGAAATATATTTTTGCTTGACATATATTCACATGCCATTTTTGATGTTCCTCCCCTACACTGCTGTATTTCTTTTCACAACCAAGCTTTTACATAAACCTAGTAATTAACTTAAATATGAAGAGATTTATAATAAAAGCACATTGCCCTTTAAGTCTCTAATATGTTTAAACTCTTGGAATACATAGAAGAGTTTGGTTAATATAAATTATTGGAATAATAAGTCCTTGAAATGACAACTTTAATGTTGGATGGATTGCTCACTACTAGATGTCAGAGACTGACCATTCACCTTTACTGTAAACTTCTTAGAAGACTTAGAGACTTACAGTTAATGTTCTGTTGGTCTGAGAATGCAGTGAAAAGAAACCAGGTCTCTTTCTGTACAAAAGAGGTCATGTTCTCAAGTGAAATATTAAGAAATACAAGCTTCATTACTGTAATACATAGGAATATGTTGACAAAATTGAAAAAGCAGTAATTTGTAAGACACATCTTGTTTTCCTTTGTATACTTCCATTACTTCAATATTCTACCCAGCTCTAGTTTACAGTGGGCAATAAGAGTAGACATAACTAGTGGGGAATTCAGAACACCTAGATTCTTAAATAACAGAGGATAAGGTAGGCATAGTTCTTATTATCCAGCTCAGATAAGAGCCAGCTACATATGTTCAGGCAGTCTTAACTACTCAGTCATCTTTTTCTCATGTTTAATATGACAGGATGAAATTATTAGATTTTCTTTTCTAAAAAAATCTAAAGTTTTCAAGTTAACTCTGGCTATTGAGTTTTATTACAGACTTTATTGACAGCAGTTTCTTGACATTTATTAAGTGCTTACTGTAGTTTATGTAAAGTAAGTCACTTGCATAAAATTTTCTTTTTAATACTTCAATTATCATCAACAAATATTTGCCAGACATTTACTGCACACATCAAATTGAATTAGACAAAAAAAAAAACCCACGATTTTTTGCTTTCTAATCTCCATATTCTAGGAGGAAAGAAGCCAGCATTTACAATTAAAGAATATTTATATTTTATCACATACTCTTGGGCAATGTTCATATGAATTAAACAAAGAAAACATTCAAAAGCTTATATGAGAACACAGAGTGGTCATTATGTCCATTCTGCCTTGATGCCCTGTCTTTTCTTCCATCTCATCCCACCTAACCTTCAATGCCGAGATTCAGTATTATGTCTTTAATAAAGTTCTTCATTGAAGGAAGTTCCTTATCACAACAATCAAAAGTATTCTATCTACCCTACAAAATTTCCATTAAGTATACACTTGCTTGACAGTTTTTTATTACGTACTTTTTAAAATAGTCAAACTTTTTATTTTGAGAGAATTGTAAATTCATATGCAGGTATGAGACATAATATACAAAGATCTCATGTATCCTTTTCCCAATTTCTCCCGATGGTAACATCTTGCAAAATTATAATATAATACCATAACCAGAATATTGATGGTGATAGTCAAGATACTGAACAGTTCTATCATCACAGGAATCCTTCATTTTGCCCTTTTAAAGCCACATCCACTTCCCTTCCACTCCCATTCCCTTCTTATAACATTGGAACCACTAATCTGTTTTCCATTTTTATAATTTTGTCATTTCAAGAATGTTCAAGAAAAGGAACTATATAGTATATAAGCTTTTGGAACTTTTTTTCAATCAGCATAATTCTCTGATGTCTGCAGTGTTTGTAGTATTTGCAGTGGTATCACTATTTCATTCTGGATGGTAGTAATTTACGTCTTTTCTCTTATGTTGTCAGTCTTGCTAGAGGTCTGTCAATTTTTTTGACCTTTTCAAAGATACAGCCTTTGGTTTCATGGATTTTCTCTACTATTTTTCTTTTTCCAACTCATTCTTTCTTAGTTTCTTGTTTTTGAGATGGGGCCTCACTATGTTGCCCATGCTGAACTGTAACTCCTGGGTTCAAGCAATCCTCCCATCTCAGCCTCTCAAGTAGCTGGGACTACAGGTGTACACCACTGCATCCTGCCTCCATTATTTCTAATCTTTATAATTTCTTTCCTCCTGCTTGCTTTAAGTCTATTTTGGTTTTCTTTTTCTGGGATCTTGAAGTAACAGCTTGGATTATCCACTGAAGACTTTTCTCTTTTTCTAATGTGTCTGTCTGTTTAGTGTTATAATCTTCTCAGCACTCTCAGCTATGTGGCACAAATTTTGACATATTGTATTTTCATGTAAATTCAATGTATTTTGTTTCTCTTGAGATCTCTTCTTTGACCCATGGATTATTTAGACATGGGTTGTGTAGTTTTCAAGCCTTTGGAGGTTTCTTGGTATCTCCCTGTTACTGATGTCTAATTTGACTCCATCGTGACCTGAGAACATGCTTTGTATGATTTCAACTCTTAAAATTTGTTGTTGAGGTTTTATGGCCCAGGATATTGTCTTTCTTGGTAGATACATCCTGTGGTCACTTGAAAGCATGTGTATTCTACTGTGGTCTGGTGGGGTATTCTGTTAATGTCAATTAAGTCCTGTTGGTTGATGGTGTTTATTGAGGTCTTCTATATCCTTGCTGATTTTCTGTTTAGTAATATTATAAATTGAGAGTGGGGTTTGAAGTATTCAATTATAATGGTAAACTTCTCTATTTCTCCTTTCAGTTCTATCAAGTTTTACTTCATGTGTTTTGAGGATGTTTTTGGTACATATACCTTAAGATTCCTGTGGATTGATCCTTTTATCATTACATAATGTCCCACTTTGTGTCCAGCAGTCTTCTTTCCTCTGAAGTCCACTTAATCTAATTTTAATATAGCCACTCTTACTTTTTTTTTTTTTTTAATAAACCTCTGCATGGTATATCCTTAACTTTATTCTTATTTAGGTCCCTTTACCCTCCTCACTTTTTGAATATATTGTGTTTCTTCTACGTACACTGAATTCCATGAGATGGTGTTAAAATTTTTGCTTCAACCATCAAATATGACTTAAGAAATTAATAAACAGTAGAACAATCTCTTATTATTTATCATATTCTTTACTCATTCTGATGGTCTTCTTTCCTTTCTGAAGTTTCAAGCTTCTATTATATATCTATTTTTAATGTTTAGAGACCTTTCTATAGCCATTCTTTAAAGGTAGGCTATATGAATTTACTAGCAATAAATTCTTATAATTTTCCCTTGTCTGAGACTGTCTTTACTTCCCTCTATTCCTAAAGAATATTTGTGCTAAATACAAGAGTCATGGTTCTGCTTTTTTCTTTCAGTAATTGAATAAACTGCCATTTCATTCTGAATAAACTGCCATTTCATTCTGGTCTTCATGGTTTCAAATGAAAAAAATCTGTTGTCATTCGAATTACTGTTTCATAAGTAATTTTTTTCTCTGCCCTTTTTCAAGACTTTTTTTGTCTTTTATTTTCAGAAGTTAAGTTATGATGTGTCTTAGCATGGATCTCTTGGAGTTTTTGCTATTTGGGATTCACTTAGTTTGGGGTTCACTTAGTTTCTGAATTTGTAAATTTATACATTTCACCAAATTTGGGAAATTTTCAGTATTTCTTTGAATACTTTTTCAGCCTCTCTCTCATTCTGCTCTCCTTCTGAAATTCCAGTGACAAGTACTTTAGCTCTTTTGTTATTGTCCCACAGGTCCCTTACACTCTGTCTTTTTCATATTTTTCTCTGTCTGTTTTCTCTTTGTTTTTCAGATTGAGTTCATTCTATTCAGCTGTCCCCACGTTCACTGTTTGAATCCTTTGTCATCTCCACTCTATTAGTGAGTATATCCAGCAACTTTTAATTTTAATCACTGTATTTTCTAGTTATATAATTCCCACTCTTTATTATAACTTATCTCCTTACTGAGATTTTCTAGGTTTTCATTTGTATCAAGATTATTCAGTTTTGTGGAAGCATTTTTATGATGGTGGCTTTAAAATCCTTGTCGGATAATTCCAATATCTGAATAATATTAATATTGTGATTTGCTGGTCTTTTATCTTTCTTATCTGAATTTCCTGGTTCTTGGTATAGTCTATGTTCTCGACTCTACCCTAGATATTTGAATATTATGAGACTCTGGGTTCTATTTAATCTTCCTATTTTTAACAGGCAGTCTCCTGTTGAGGCATAATGTAAAAGCCAAGAAGGTGGGTATGCATGGCTTTGCACTGTGCTCTACGAAAAGCACCCCAGGAAAAGTGGGCACTGACTCACACTGCCTCAATGCAGATGAGAAGTGTACAAGTTCAGCTCCCCTCCCAGTCCCACTGATATCTTCCCATGAAAGTGGAGCACCAAGTCACATTGCTTTCTTGCCGCCAAGTGGAGTATAAGATCAGCTCTTTGCTGGACCCTGCTGACATTAGGAAAGGAGAAAGCAAAGGACTGACTCGCAGTACTTCATTGCTGCAGGGTGGAGGCAGAAGTTCAGCTCCCTGTTGTGCCCTTCTAGCACCAGCTGAGGGAAGGGGGGAAGGGGAATGCCAACTAGCCTCATGGGTGAAGACTTAATTATCAGTAAGAGGGAGTAAGGATGAAGCCTAGTATTGACTAGTTTTGTCTCAGACTGGCTTGTTAAGTAATATTGGTGCTGGGTACTGGTAGAGTTCAGCTTTCAGCTGGACCACACTGACATATCCTGCAGAGGAATTAAAGTACCGTCTCCTCCTCCCCAGTGGAACATCGACTGCCTGGTTAATACTGCCAACACTATCCTACCAGAAAAACAGGATTCCTGCTACCTACTTATGTTAGATGGGAGAATCGGTGTGTATTGCCTACTTCCAAGGGGTGGCATGGGACCACTGGTGTGTGGCTGCAGTAGGGTGGGTATTGTTAAAAAGCCTTTCTATTATTATAATTTCCTTTTACTGATCTTTTGGCTAGAAGAAACAGGCTTTTTTAGAGTTTTTTTTCCCCCTGTGCTTTTTAGCAATTCCAGGTTAAAGGCTTCTGCAGTGACCTGAAATATATGGGAGGCAATCAGAAAATTTATTGCCAGCTCATTCCTTAAGTCTCAATGTCTTTAGACAGCATGCTTTCTTATTCCACCTTCTAGAGTGTTACTATGCTTTTCTGTTGTGTTATATCCAGGGTGTTTAAGTTTTTAAGAAGAAACAGCTGTGAGAAATGGGGCTATACATCTTAGTGGACCTGGAAGTCTCTGTTTTATGTAATTTTATCCTTACATGTGAATCTACACTCTCCATTGGATCATAATGAATGTCTCACACATCTTTGTATTTTCTACATGTGCCTTCTGTAAGTTTTCTAACATGGTAGGCCCTTGATAAATGTTTGGTGAATACCCAACACTAAATGCTCATTTTGTGAAGTCCTAAAGTGGACTGCTTATAGCCTCAAGCATGTAAGGGTACATGGGCCACCTGTCAGGAATTGAGGAGGAATATCTTCAGATGGAAGAAAGTCAGCTCATCTGCACTGATGGCATTGCTTTTCTAGTCTCTGATAATATATGACATATTTCTAGATTAGTCATCCTCTTTAGGCTAAAAGATGAAGTTCTGAATGCTGAAGTACAGTTTCTTAAATGATTGCAGCCAGCTTCATTTGTCTAAGCTTTCTTAAGTCCCACAATCTTCTAAACTTGAATGATCTCTCTAACTCTAGTAAGGATAAGTCTGACAATGCTTGTGAATGAAATTATGTTGTCAGAACTATGGCATCTAGTTCTTGCTAACAACCCCTTCATGTGGCAGATACAATATATGAGAGAAAACTTAGACCTAAATCTCTGGCAAATATTTCCCCAATTGTATAAGAAACAGCTTGGACTCCCCACTCTAAGACATTCCCAGCACTTGTCTATTCTCCCTATCAGCATTCTAGGAACTGCAATGTATTTTAAACTAGACTTTTTGGATGGCTGGTGTCTTATGGTATTGCTATTTGTTAAAATAATTTGCTACAAACTATGCTACTATTTAAATGAATACAGGTTGGAAGCAGTGATTAGTACAGAAAGAATAAACAAGGTTACTAATTTTTCCCTAAGTCAGTCAGAATTTTTGGTCAGGATACATAAAATGTATGCTAAACTTTAGGTTTAGGAGAAAAGAGATTGGGGTAAGGTGAGAAAGAGTCAATCAAACAAACAAAAAAGATTTGTTTTCAATTTTGCAGGCTTAGAACACAAATGATCTGAGAGACCAACATAAAAATGCACTCAACTGATTCCCTGGTATCTCTGAGGAATGTATTCATATACTATAAAGAAAGAGCCAATCATTGGTCACATTTTTACAAATTAGAGTCATGACCTGAAAGTTAATTATCTTTCTCATATAATTCTATTACATTCACACTTGTTTGCCAATACATGAAAAGCTTGATATATAGTGTGAGCAGCTGCTGATTTCTCAATCCAGTTGGCAAGACAAAAATATGGTTGGTTTTTAAACAACTGCAGCCTTGTGGTTGGAGTTCCTAATGTGTAGTCACAGTGCCACCTAGTGGTTATGCAGGGATTAAGTATTAAAGATACTGTTTATTATAGGGCACAGCCAGAATTTCCTTTTATCAAAAGATTTACACTTACTTGGAAACTTTATTGATTCCAAAAGCCAGTTGTTGATTAAGAGATGAAATAATTTTGTCTTTCTTTTTAATCTGCATTTGGTTTTCTTGCCACCGAAAAGTCAATGTTCTCAACTGTCTTTTGAAATCCTGATCAATAAAAATATTATTTCAGATAATTCTGTTGAAATCACCAGAAATTGAAAGAAAAATGCAAACAAACTAAGTTATTTTCAAACAGAAAGCACCTGTAAGTTTAATATTTGAAATACTTCTCACTTCCCTCAGATCTAATGGCAAAAATACTTACTTCACACTGATAGTGCAATTTATAAAGCTGCCTTTGACGAGCAAGCCTTTCCTTTTCAGTTTCTCCATAGTCTGTAGTTACTTTGCCAGCTGAGCCCTATTGAGCAAAGGAAATATGCATGTCTTACTTTCTTCTAAAAAAACACTAATATTTTAGTTATTTGAAAGGGATTTAAAGTTGCCATCTAACTTCTGTTCATGTTTTTTGTCTCAAGTAAAACACCCAACTTAGATAAACTCACCATTAGATAAACCCACCTCCCCTCAATTACAGCATTTAATAAAGAGTACCAGTTACTTGCCTGTTGCTGCTACTGCTGGATACCACTAACTGCATGCTTACCATTTCTTAAGCATTTTCTTTGTAAGAGTAATGCTTTTATTGTCATAAAAACCATATGATGTAGACAGTCATTATTTCCATTTTAGAGATGATAAAATAGTGAGTAACTTGCCCAAAATCACATAGTAAGTGGAGGAGCCTGCATTCTAACTCAGGCAGTCTTAATTGCCCAAGCACTTAATTATTACACTGCATCATCTGAGTTTAATGTTCAACTTATCCACTAGATTGTAAACATTGTAACAGAGACTTTGTCTTAGCATAGCTCTTGACAAAATGCAGGTGAATATATCATTTCAGTTAAAATGTACATATTCTAATTAGGAGAAAAAAAGGTATGACAATTATATGAATGTTGTACTATCAGCCAAGGAATCATTTGTACTAACTGTATTCTTAGATAATGAGTATTCTTACATATTATATACCACTATATTTAAACAGCAGAGTAGGTTATCACTGAATTCACACTAGTAGGTAAAAAAAAAATTGGTTTTTAAAAAAATTATTTCATTTGCTGTTGAGCACTTGAATTATGTTCACATGCCTCTTCACATATAGGTACATCATTCCAAGCAGTGTCTACTACCAGGAATGGAGACAAAAAAAAAAGATAGTTAGATGTCAATATTTTTTGTAGCCATTTCATGGTAAAAATCTTATTTAATTTTTAAAAATCAAAGCAGCTTTATATTACAAAACTATTTTTCTCATGACCTGTAATCTAGTGGTATTATGCTAGTTTTTTTTTCCATGTGGTATTCAAAAAACCTTTGCAAGAAAAGCAACTGTAATGAACTTTGCCCTATATTTAAAGCCGGGAAATGGTTTGAGGGCTAAGGTGAAGTTTCCTGAAGTTTCCACCTCCTAGGGGTTCTTTATTTTTTATGCTATTTTCCTTCATATAGCCTTCCTTATCTCCTTTTCTGTTTTTCTCTTTCTCCTCACAAACAGTATAAACCACTGGGGTTTTCAAAGGGTTATGCTGTTCAAAGAGTCACAGGAAAAACCAGGTAACAACTGAATCTGAGAGAAGGCAGGCACCCTCTCCAATCAAGCTTACCTGCTCTATCATGTCCAGAATATGCAATTCATCCAGGCTATAAAATTTGTCTTCCGTTGCAGAATCCTCTTGAACATCACTTGCATCATCTTTTATAAATCTACTGACTGAGTGTGGATTTGCTTGTTCTTTCTTCAACTGCTCTTCCTTTTCTACCATATATGGGCTATAGTGGCAACATAATCAGGGTGAGCCTTTACAATCATACAGTGATTTTCATCTAAGCTATGGCTTCCCAAATTAGTATTGTACTGGTTTCATGAGATGCTCAGCATTAGAAGGGTTCATGGTCAAAGAAAGTTTGGATAGTGGTCATACTGAGTCTTTCTTTTGAAGATTCATAATGAACATTAGCATATTTAAAGTAGCACTCAATCAAGGTACCTATTTAATTCTGTTCATGCCACTGTTTTCAAAAATTATGACACTACAGAGTTCACAAATTATAACTAGTAATATCAGTTGCTTTGGAAAACAGTATTTCAGAAATATTGGCAAGCAGTTCTGCATCTGATATATTATTTTACCATTATAACATTCTTTGTTCTCCCATAATTTCCTTGACAAGTAGGTTGGTTTAAGCAACTTCAGTGATTAGGTCCAATGTACTTTCAAACAGAAGGTCGAAAATAGCAACATAAAAACAGACTGTAAAATGGAGGTTTCTTTTGTAACAGGACTTTTAAAAAAGAACTACAGTAATAACATGGATTTCAGTAACTTTACTAACAGAGACCACTTTTAAATAATGAAAACACTATATACAAATGATAGCAATTAACCAATTTCTATACTTTTTTCTAAAATTTAATTGCCTGGTACTGTCCCTTCACTTGGCCTACTACTTACTAGCTATAAATTTCCTTCCTAGTCTCTTTGAATAGTAACAAGAAATAGGAGTATTTTTACTGAAGAGTGTAATATAAATGACTTGATTTAACTAGCGAATAGAAACTCCAGGATACATTATTACTTTTTAGAACACTGAGATCTAGAAAAAATGAAATCTAATGCTTGTGGAATAATTCATAAAATACTATATAAGCAGTAATTAGGTATTATTGAGATATTCTAGAGTGATCCAAACATTCTGAAAAGTTTGTTGAAATCAATTGCTTGTGTAGAACACTGATTCTCAAACTTAATTACTTTTCTAAATTACCTGAAGAGCTTTTAAAAATTAAATGTTTCTAAACATCCCTACAACTGTAAAAATACAGATGAATTTGTATTTTTGAAAAGTTCACCAAGGTTATTCCTAAATTTTTTAAAGTATACTCGGGCATTGCCTAACGACAAGGACAATTTCTGAAAAATGTGTCATTAAGCATTTTTGTCATAGCATAATATCATAGAGTATTATTATACAAAACTAGAAGGTATAGCCTACTACACACCTAGGCTATATGGCATAACCTATTGCTCCTAGGCTATAAAACTGTTACAGCATTTTACTGTACTGAATATGATAGGCAACTGTAATAAGTATTTGTGAATTTAAACATATCTAAACATAGAAAAATTACAGTCAAATTGTACACCTGTATAGGGCATGTACCATGAATGGAGCTTACAGGACTGGATGAGTCAGTGAATGAGTGGTGAGTACCCTATACTACTATAGACTTTAAAAGAAACATGGTAAACTTAGGTTACATTAAGTTTATTTAAAAATAAAGTAATATCACCACAATGTTATGACAGCTACACTACTACTAGGCAATTGGAATTTTTCAGCTTCATTTTAATTTTATGGGACCACCACCATACCTGAGGTCTGTCCTTGACCAAAATGCTGTTATGCAGTATGACTGTACTATAACAGCATTGAGATAATGTAAAAAATGTTCATATTTCTAAGATGTAAACTGAAGAATGAAGGGGTGAAATTACAAAGATGTTTGGGATTCAAAACACTTCAATAAAGAACAAAATGTCAAAGGAGGTATGAAACAAATGTGAAAAACATAGAATAATTGTTGAATCAAAGTTATAGGTATATATGTTAATGTATATATACTATTCTCTTTACTTTTGAGTATATTTGAAAATTTCCATTTAAAGACAAATCTCCTTGGATGATCTGATCATCATCCAGATTTGGATCCACTGTGTAAGCAAAATGATTGATGAGATTGTTTCATCTTTATTAAGCTATATTTATAGCATTAGACACAGGCTAAAAAACAAACAAACAAAAACTATCGTTCCAGTGGCTCAACCTGTTGCCAAAGAAAGTAAAACACATCTTAAGTGATGAACTATTTTATAAAGCAAGTGGATCACATCAATTGAAAATATCAACGACAAGTGATAGCTTTAAAGTTAACAAAATATGTTCCTCTTGCTGCTGTTTTGAAGATACTTTATGTCCTCAGAGTTCTCTGAAGTAACTACTATTCAATTAACAAACATTTTGGTAGAAATGATGATCTCTTCATTAGACTGTCTCCACCCCTTCCTTCATATGCTACACTGTCATTAATCATGCAAGCTACATGTAAAATACAGTGATTTTTTTTGCCATTAAAATGTTTCCATTAAAGGTTCAAAATTCACTGTGAATAACTGGATTAAAAAAAACAGGTTAAATCTTAAAAACAACAAAGCCAAACTTTTTGGTAAAAGGGGTGACTGGGACATAACAATGATGCACCCTTTAAAATTAGGTCTTAGTCTAGGTTTGGTCTAGATTACAATGTCTAGACGAAAATGCAGTCTAACTACTGTGTAGACTGTACTTTAAAATGACTCAAGTAGCCTTACAGAAAAATGATAAGAGGTTCTATTCTTCCAAAGCAAATAATAATGTTAAATGATAATTTAACTTTTTGTTACTTTCTATAAAAAAGCAGCAACTTATTAATTATTAAGACAAGAAACTATTCTTCTTCTCTTGACAAGTTTTCTCAAGGAAAATGAGTCTTAATATGACACATCTTCCTTCTTTGAGGAAGTTTTCTTTGAGAAAACTTGTAATAAAATGTTTTTATTATTTTCAAGGAAAACTTCCCCAAAGAAGGAAGACTGTGTCATATTAGAAAAGTATGCCTTAAAAATACTAAGAAAAACTTAAAAATTAAATAAAGTAATACTTACACTTGCTCTTCTTTTGAGTCTGTATTCTGAAAAATAACCTAAGAATTAGTAATCTATATCAACTATATCAAAACAACATAATGGTAATATGATTGCATTTAGGTCAGTGTTTCTCAAAACATTTTTGATCATAACTAAGGTAAGAAATATATTTCATGATGTCATATGTACTTACACACATATTTTTACAAATAAGCATAAAACAGAAATAAGAGTTCCATGAAATAAAACTTACTCATATTGTAGTGATGAACTCTAGTATTTTTTATTTCTATTTATTCTATTTCCTTTTCTTAAAATGGCAGTTGTGAGCTACTAAATTGGTCTTATAATCTATTACTGAGTCTTGAAACATGACTTGAAAACCACTGATTCAGATGATAGAGGTGAGTATTGGGGCTGTGTTTGTACTGATTAGTATGCCTTTGGACACGATGTATATAATTCCAATTTATTCCTACACTAACTACAAGTGTTCCTGAAAACCTACACATAAGGAAAAATCAGATTGTACATTAGGAATCTCACAGAAAAAGAAGTGTTAAGAAGAACACAATTTGAAAAAAAACTTAAAAGCCCAAAATTTTATGTTCATTAAAATAAAACTACAAAGGCAACATACCAAATAAGGGTAATATCAATGATATTTAACACATATTAAACTAAGAGTATTACAGTATTAATTTCTACCATCTCTTGCATACAAGAAACTTCAGGGTCTCCTTCTCCACAGATACAATGCTGTATGTACAAATTTGTTTAGCTTTCTTGTCTGTATACTAAGATTTTTGTGTTTCAGTGTCTGACCTTATGCTTAATATACAGAGCCAATTTGATTCTATGATTTAGAATTACTGACTCCTGTCTTTGCTGTAGTGTACTTGAATACCTGAGTTGAAAAGACTTTAGGTTGTTTACAATAAACACATTTAGCATAATGGATTATTTCTCAAATTCCTTTTGGCTCTTCCCATGACAACTTTATGCCAATGAATGTATCAGCCACACGAAGCCACCCAATTTGATAGGCTAGATTTATTTCCTGTCATGTTTCCTTTTTCTCAAAGCTTCATCACAAAAGTGTTCTATTCTTTTGCCCAACTTAACCTGAATGGAGGATGGGAGGATCTAATTAACACCCAAAAGAGTTATTTACAATTTGGATATATTAGAAGCCGAATAGTAAATACTTAACTGAAGAAAGGGAACATATAGAGTAGCTATAAAGTTCCTATACCTTCTAGTTAGAAGTTATCTGTACTGTCCATTCTATTGCTATACAAATTTTACTTTTCCTTCACATTCTTTCAGAGAGTCCCTGATAGATCCTTTTAGGATGTCGGATAGACATGTTATATAATAAAATAAGTAACAGAGGACACAATTTCATGCATGGAGCCTTTGTCAGCACTGTATAACACAAGCAAATTTCTACATGCTATAATTTTTCATGAGAACTTCCGATTAGAGAATTTGGTTTATGTTATTTTTTTTGAAATGGAGTCTCCCTCTGGTTGACTTCACTTTTTATAACTGGTTGCTTTGCGCTACAACTAGACAATTTTTATGCCTAAAATAACAGTAATTATTTAAATAAGACTATTCCATATGAAATAATAACATGCATAAATTTTAGCATTTTTACGTCCTAGGACATTTTTTTAGGTCCCACTTTAAAACTTAGGTAAAAGATATGATACAAGATCTCTCTTCTAATGTCCAAATTTTATCTTGATAAAATTATCTTACTTTCAAAAAGTATTTGAACTTCACTTAATAATATAAATTGAAGAAAACCTTAGGATATTAAATAAACAAAAGTTCCTAGATATTTGTTGACATTTAATTAAAAAATTGCTAGTCATGAATTTCTGAGTGGTATATTTATAATAATATTATTTCCAGTTGTGTTTGTTCCCTTTTTAATTTCAATTTGATGCAGAAATGGGATTTTCATTTAACTAAAATTTGAGAATTTGAGCATTACCATATTTTAATTTTATGGCAGTAAAAACAAGACACACTATATGTCCTTGCAACTTAGTTTGGTGGTTTGATAGCTGTGAATTTACTTGGCCAGTTTTATGTAGTATTAGACTCTCTACTAATAAATACTTTGGCAAAAATTAAAAATATCATCAAAATAACAAACTAGTTTGTTTTATCAGATAAGAACTGTCTAAAAGTAAGAAAAATATCTCCATACTCACATTTTAAAAATAAAATTTAATTTTCATAACTTTTAAAATAAGTTATAAGTGATTGCTAAATATAACAATAATGACATTTTACTTATCAGATTTGAATATAAATTATCTTTTTTAAAATCTTGACTTCGTAAGTATTTCACAAAATCATCTTCATTGTCTTAAGTTTCATTAATGATTACAATTTGGTTACACTTTCAAATGACTAACAACATGGGGTCACAAGACTGTAGCTGGGCAAATATTCTCATTCAGTTTATAATATACAGAATATATCAAGATTTTAAATATATTTTTCAGGCTAGAAAATCATTTTTTCACCACAAAGTTGCATAACATGGTGGTTAGCTATACACTTGATTAAAAAAAGACACGTGGCTTTCCCTGATAGTTTTCCAAGTAATTAAGAGACTCACAGCTAAAACTGTGCTAGATACTAATGTTCATTTTGCAACTGACAAAAATCAAAGCAGCAGCAATGTAAGAAGTTTGTATTTGTACCTTTTTGTGCACATTATTGCATTTTGGCATAATTTCAGACATAAAGAAAAAAATCAAGATTTCTCAAAGTTTTGAAAGCTGCTGCTAAACATATCAATAAAGATATGATAAAAATAAGCTGTTCTTAAAACAATGAGTATGCATTCTAAAAATAAGTGGTATGTAGAAATTAATGAAATTTCCATGTGACTAATTCAGTCTATATTTATATATGATGTAAATGTATAAATTACAATTTAGGGAAGTGAAGTATGAAATACTATTTCATACTTCAAAACCATTCAGAATGGAGTATGAAATACCATTTCATACTTTAAAATCATTTTAAAATCATTCAGGATATAACAAATGTAGACTTCTCTATAATCATTTATTAAGTAAGCTATTGAATCATTTGTGCTATATGTCTACTTGAACTAATTTAAGTTCTAACAATGTATTCCTATATTTAACTCCAGTGTTCATTATCAATATATAATGCTAGTACAGTCTCTTACCTTTTTATTCTTAGTCTTTTTCTTCTTCCTTTGTTTACTCTTAACCTAGTAGGTAAAAAATTATTTAATAAATATATAATTCAAACTGCACAATGGGTTATTTTGCAAAATATATTTCCTCTAACCACTGAGATCTTTTGTTTTCTAATATTATAGATATTTCTTTCTAGATTCTATGGAAACAATTATTTTTGTTTTATCATTTTTATTTTAATCCTAGTCTTCTGTCCTAACATAATCACTGATGTATAAAGAAACAACACATAATGTCAGTAAGTAAGTTACTTATAAAAGTTCACAGATGCTCACTTACACACATGGATATGAGTAACAAAAGAGGAAGGCACTTTTAAAAGCAACATATTCATGCCCATGAAATACCAAAAGGTCTAAGAAGAGTTTAGTGACTATATTATAACCGTTACCACTTATTTGTAAAGAAATAATTCCATTTTGGATAATTTTCATTCTACCTCTGCAAATGGTGTTGAAATATCCCACTTTTCCTTTCTCTCCTATTTTACACTATACTTTCTTCTACTTTCCAATACATTCCCATATCCACTTTGATTGGGATTAAAACAAATGTATTATAATCTAGCATAATGCCCGCCATGTAAGTGTTTAATAAATGGTGGCAAAATAAATGGTTATGGCAGGAAAGATTATGGAAGGAAGTACTGAGGAAAGGACCATTCCAATTCAAGCTCTGTATAAACACTATGATAAATATAAATAAATAAATAAATATATAAATAAAATTATAAATATATATTTATAAAATATATAAAAATAAATATATAAATAAAATAATATAAATATATATATAAATAAAAGATCATAAAATAAATATGATAAATATAAATAAATAAATAAAAATATAAATAAAATTATCTGGGATGCTTTAAATACAGCACATGCAACAAATTAAAGTCCCAGAATAAGTTCTTCTAATTCAAATATTAATGAGAGCTTATACTTCCTGGAGATCTTTAAGAGATTCTGTTGAAGATTCACTGGGTATTGAGGCCCCATCTTTATTAATTTCTGCAAACTGTATTTCAGGGTTTGATTTCACATTTATACTGTATTCCATGATAGGTGGACTTAGTTCTTCTTCCTCGTTCTGTAACTCTTCTATTTCAATACCTAAACATTAAAGACAAAATTCTCAAAATCTAGATGAAATAATTTCAGCTTCTTATCAATATTATAATGATTGCCCAAAAAAGCAACATTCCCAAAATAGAAATAAAAGATATCTTACTCTTTTCAATTACTCAATGAAAATGTGATGTTTATTTATCAATTACCAAATTACCAAACAGCCTGGAACCTAAATGCCACATCACCTACTGGTATCTTAAGTAGACTCTAAATATGAGATACTCTAGAACTTAAGTAGACTCTAAATACTAACTTTTTGCATGTTCTGATCTTGGTCCTATTGATCCTGCAACTAGTATTATCTTAGCACATATATCTGAAATATAAAGAAGAAACTAGAAGATCTATTTTTTATTTTTTCTTTATTTTTCATAAGAGGGATGTGAGCCCCCTATTATGTAACCTTTTCTTTGAGACGTTGCTCCTTGATATTGCCCCAGAGACTCAGTCTCAAAACTTGTAGACTTTGTCTGACTGGTCTCAGATACACTAACAACATTTTACCCCAAGTAAGTATGTGGTGTTTTTTTCTTAAGTATAATTTTAATCGAAGGATATTAATTATACTTAAAAAAATAGCACAAAAATGGAAATAAAAACAATTACAACTCATCACCTGGCAAAGAAGTATATAGCTATAAACAATAGATAGACTAAATAAAATTATATATGCTAAATGTCAAACAGATAAAGAAAACAGGAAGGTATTTTTTCCTGCTGAAGTTTCTGTGAGTAAAACGGGAGAACATCCTTTTTGGGGAAACCCTGGAGCACATGCACTAAGGCCAAGGCAGAATAAAGCTCTTTCTCCATTCAGCAGACCAGTAGTACTTGACCACATGATTTTCCAAGTTCTTAACAGTTATAGTTTATCTGATCAAGTAAAAATCCCACAGGTATTCCTTGTTAAAAATTCACTTACATATTTTATTTTTAAATATACTTACAATGACTGCCTGTTATTGACTGTAGAGCAATTCCTACAATACATAAAGAAAAATTTTAGATGTACGATTGCAAATGCAACAAATGAATGTCTGGCTAGGATTAAGAATAGGCAGAATATTTTTATATTGCACCAATTTATTCTGTAAGCAGCTGGAAAAATAACCAGTTTTGCTCATCAATCCAGTTTAGATAATGCACAATCTTTAGATTATTATATAAAGGTTATAAACCCATGATTAGAGAGAAAAAAAAAGAGTAAACAAACAAAAATGTGGTAACCCAGATAAAGCCTAGAACACAAGCACTTTAAACCAATCAACAAATACTTATGTTTACAGTCCTAGGCCATGAAATAAAAGTTAATTATATAGCAAACCTCCATTGAAAGTTGGGGCCTTTTTAACAATCTGATTTATACAGATCAGCACTTGTTCTCCTGGCCCATTAATATTTATTGAGCATCTACAATCTATATCAGGCTGTGTTAAGATACAGAGATTGAATGGTGAAGAAAAAAAGACAATCTTCATGGAGATTTAGTGGGATGATGGATGTTAATCAAATTACCAGACATCCAAATAAAAAGCAACTATAATAGCTAAGGAAAGAAATATAAGATGTTAAGAAAGCCTCTATTAAAGGGACTTGACCAGTAAGCTCTTCAGACTATGTGAGTAAAAGCTGCTTAAAATGCTTTGAATTGAATGAGTACTCAAAACTCTTTCTCAAATAGTTACTCTATTCTCATGAATTTTGTTATTTAAAATCCTAGTAGAGTAAATGTATTTTTTAAAACCCAGATTTGTAAGTCAAAGATTCTTGCCTGACTTTCTTATATATCAAACTGTGTCCTTTTCTTTCATGCTTATATTATGCAAGAAAACAAAGGTATTCCAAAGCCTTAGTAAATACGAGGACTGAAATTGGACATAATAATTATCTCTGAAGAAAGTCTGGACCAGATGACTAGGAACTTGTAAAGTTGTATGTTTACGTAGCATCATCAGTTTTCACTAGGCTGTAAATAACTTGGGACCAGGAAGTTACCCTGAATAGCACAGCAAGGGTTTCAGTGATGTTGACATGCCTTGAACTCTGCTTTCCAAGAGAATAGCTGAGAAGGGATCCTGAGATATGGGAGAGGAGGTCTGAAGTCTTTTCCATATGAACAGACAAGTTGGGGAATGGCTATTGCTGAATACAGACACTTGCATGAATGTTATCTGATTTTTAAAATTACCCACAGCCAATGAATATAGCTGCTAAAATTGTAAACTACACAAGGTTCTGCTAGAAAGGAGAAAAAACGTATCCACTGTGTCTAAAAGAACATCTTTGAAATCATACAGTACCTATATGTCATGGTTTTAGACTTTACTAATTTTGGAGAAGTAATAAAATGCCACTTAAAGTGATAAAACTATACTTAAAAGTCTTCAATGATTTCTTTCTGGAAAATGTAAACTCCTCAATGTGACCAAAAAAACCTCTTGAATGTACTCTATGAACTCTCTCCTACTTTAATCTCAATAATGCCAACCTTTTTTATTTTGCTGCAGTATATTTTTGTTTCTATAGATTTATTTTTATTTCTCTCTGAAACATCCTTCTCCATTGTCTTCATTTGGCTAACTTCTGCATGCCATTAATAATTCTTTAACTATTACATTCTCCAGAAAGCTTTTTTGGACTCCTTTAGCCTAGGATTTCCCATGGTATTCTGGAAACACCTCTAGGACTATAATTTCTATTACCTTCCTAATGCGTCCATTCTCCCAAAAATGTGAACTCACTGACTCTCTTGCCCTTTGCACTGTACCTGGCACAGAGAAGACATTCAGTGGAAGTTTATTTACTGAAGTAAATAATCATTTAGTACCTTGTTGATAGCAGGATAACATCCTCTGTATGATTTCTGGTACGGGTATGCCTAGGTAGATGGATAGCTGATGGTAGTCAAGGGAGATATTCTCAATGGGATTCTCCTTCACTTTATCAATATCTTCTTGCTTCATCCCAAGGCGCAGAAGAATATCTGAAACTTTTTTCCAAATTGAATTGAATTGTGACTCAGTGAGACCATTCATCAAAATCTCACTAAGGAGGATATCCCTGTATTTGCACAGTCTCAGGATGTCTGCAGATTTAGAGATGTCAGAAGATGGCGGTTCCATATTCCATCCTTTTTTGGGTGCAGGGAACACATTCAAATGTTTTATGAGAGCTAGTAGGAGGCATAAGTCAAACTGTTTGGATTGTGGTAACTCCTTGTTTGGAGGATAAAGCAGATGCCATGATCCACCCAAAGGATGATTGGTCCAAAGATGGTTATAGTAAGATTCCAGCACATTCTTGTGTATAAGAAGCTCTTTTCTCAAAAGCGGGGGTGGCATAGCCTCATCAAATATTTGCCGAACAATGTCAGTACCAGAAATAATAATTATATGAAGCAGATGATAGAAATAATTATAATCAAGCTTGAAGATAGGCATTTCATCTGAAAATAAATTTTAGGAAATCAAGACATTCTACATTAATGCTCTTTTTCTATTTGGTCTCTCATATTATATCCTTAGCTCCTGTAGGATAAAAACTATTCCAAAAGAATGAAGCACAGTACACTGCTTTGCCACAACCAGTGCTCAATCAGCATGCTGCTTTCTCTCTGTCAAAAAATCTAAACAGAAACATGTTCCCAAGCGAAAGTAATCAAAGACTAATCACCATAGAAGTCTTTCAACCATCCAAGGTTTTGTTCAAGTAAATGATATTTGGCAACAAAATAGCATCAAAGTATTAAATCTTTAAAAATTCTGAAATTTGCCAAGAATGCTAATTGTCAATGTTTAATTATGCTTTACTTAAACAATTATACTTTATCCTAATCAGCACTGTCCAACAGAATGTGGCGTGATAAAATGTTTTATATTTGCACTAATACTCGTTGAATACTGGAAATGCTGCTTGGGTGACTAAGAAACTGAATTTTAAATTTAATTTTAATTAACTTAAATTTAAGTAGCCACATATAGCTAGGGACTACTATACTAGATAGCTCAGATCTATATCAAGAAATGCAAAAAGATCTAGTTCCTTGCTACTCAGAGGGTAGCCTAGAGACCAGCAGCATCAGCATCCACCTGAGAACCTGTTAGAAAAGCACAGTCTCAGGCCCCACTGCAGACCTACTGAATTGAAATCTGCATTTTAACAAATTCACCAGATATATCAAATATACATATAATGTTTGAGAAACCCTGAACTAATAAACCTCATCTTCTTACCCCTTCAAAAAAAGATAATAAAGTAGATATTTCATCAATAACATGGAATAAGGCATGAAACTGAACTATTTGGTATTTTCCTGTTTTAATAGTGATTTCAAAGAAGAAAAGTAGGCTGAGGTGAATTAGAAAGTACTAATAATTTGATATATGCTGGCATTTGGCTTTTGTATGGATATCAAAATATGTGTTTGTCACATAACACAGCTTTATTATTTTATCCTTCAAGATTCTATGTTTCAAGAGATTTTTTAAATTAACATTTTTGCTTGAAATACTTGATATACGCTGTAGGGGCAAAGTTAAAAAGCAAATGACACAGGGAGCTTCCTTTGTGTTGCCAAATAAGAAGTTGGCTGGACTGTCACCAAACTATTCTTCCATGAGCCCAGGGTCCCTTAATTGAGGTCTTCAGGTTCTAGGCAGGAAATGTACTAGCATGCTCCTAAACAGCTGGCAGCTAAGTTTCGAGCAGTTGGTCTCAAACTCAAAATTTTCATTCATTTCATGTAAGGGTACTCTAATGCTTGCTCTATTAAGAAGGAATGCAGCAAGGGAAGAAGGGTTGGTAGAAAACCTCTGCTAAGACACAATCCCACAGTATAGTTAGAGTTATGCACCAGAACTAGCAAGTCTCTCTACAGAATGCCAAGGTAATGTGAGGTCCATACATTTGCTGATGGTCCTGTCTGTGATTTCCAGCCTACACCAAATGCTGCTTGCTGGTATAAACCCAAATTCAGTGAATGACAAACACAGTGAAGATGTGGTAGTTAATGGCATGAAAGTTGATAACAGAAGTAAAAAATTTTAACAGTTTTCAATGGAAGGCATATAAAAATAAAATAATACCTTTTGTATTACATTTTAAACTGATCTTCGGTCTTATATCAGTATCAGCTATTTTCAGAGATACCAAGTTTTTATAACTGCAAATGGAAAAAAATTAAGTTATAGTGGAAATAAAATAATACCAAAGTCAGTCAAGATTTCTAGCATAAGCATGGCTGAGTATTTTCATCTTCTACTCCTAGAAATAATTCAAGAAGGAGAAAAATAATTGAACAAATAAAGCCCACCAACAATGACAACCCTACATTGTCACTTTCATTGGAATTATCAAGTAAGCAGTAGTGCCAGATTTCATACTAAAACAATCACATTATAAACTTCCTTGCAAAAAGGCTATATGGTAAAAGAAAATGAGGAAAGAAAGCTCTGCATTATAAAACAAAAAAAAGGAGGCAAGCAAACAAAAAATAGCAAACTTGGAAGTCCTCCCTGGCCCTCTCTTCACCACATAAATTTTTTGGCAATAACTATTCCAAGAAAACTCAACTCATTTAACACCTAGTGATTAAAAACAATAAAGATGCTAGTATAACATCAATAAAAATAATTAGAAAAATGAAGTAGCAAAATGTATTAACGAGACTAAGCACTAGGTAAATGTTGCCATTAAACAGATAGCTTCACTTTGAATGAACCACAGAAAACAAAACAAAAAAATATTGGACAACACTACAATGTAAGCTTAATGAGGAAAGGGATTTTGGTGGTGGTTGTTATTTTTAACTGATTTTATCTCCAGTACCACTATAACACTGTTAGTTGCACATTACACTGAAAAAAATGTAGAACTCTAACAATATGAAGTTATTGGCAAAGACACTGAGTAAAAGGTATTTCCTATACGGTTTGTGGGGAGTGTACATTTGTAAAACCACTCTGGAAAACAATTCGGCAAAAGCTAGTAAAGTTACAGATATACACAGGTGGCCTAGAAATTCTACTTTTAGGTATACAATCTGGAAATTTTTCTGCTCATATAGACCTAGAGACACGTACAAGAGAGTTCACTGCAAAACTATGGTTATAGCTAGAAGCTAGAAATAAATATCTGTCAATGGTAGAATGATTAAATTAGTGAAGTAATAATATAAAGTTAGAGCAATAAAATGAAAACACTAAAGTATGATAGTAAGAATGGAATCATAGCAAACATGATTTTAAAATGCATAAAAACAAATGTTTCCATATATAATGTTCAAAACAAAAAAAACTACACTTATAAGTAACAATAATTTATAAAATAAGTAGAAATAAAACATATGAAAACAGTAGCACAAAAAAAGGGAAGAAATGGAAATCTATTATTGCAAGGCTATTACACTATACATGCTGTGGTATAATATTATTTAAAAATAGACTTTCGTAAGTTAAAAATATGTATAGTCCTCAAGCAAAACATAGTATCCTCAAAAAAGGGTAAAACCAATAAACCAAACCAGGAAATAAACAATAAAGACAGATAAAGAAAACTGAAAACAACAAGGAAGACAGTAGATTTCTAACCATATAAATTAGAAAGAAAATTCATATGGAATAAAAAGCCCAGTTTAAAGGCAGAGATTGTCATTTTAGATATACAAAACAAGAAAGACCTATGCCACCTACAAAGATATATATAGGTTGAAGTAAATGGATGTAAAATACTAAACTAGATATACTTCAATGCACTAATCAAAACAAAGCTGGAGTAGCTATATTAATATCAGACAAAAAAACACTTAAGACAAGAATATTATCAGAGTTAAAAAGAGATGTTAAATAGGAATAAAAGAGTCAAATTGTCAAGAAAAAAGATAACAATCCTAGATGTGTGTGTAGCATTTAATAAAAGAATTTCTAGATGACAATTAGACAGTAGACGAAAAATATAAATAGTAGACTTCAACATTGCCTGAGTAATTGATAGAAAAAGTAAATAATAAAAAGTGACATAGAATGCTGAAACAGAGCTGTAAACTAATTTTATCTAACTACTATTTTATTCAAGAGCAGAAGACAGATTCCTTACAAACACAAGTGCAACATTCACCAAGATATATAGTAATATGATCATAAAATAAATTACTGCAAGGGAATTAAACTGAAAGTCAGTATCTGGAAAGATAGCTGAAATATTCCCAAATATTTGGCAATTAAACAAATACACCTAAAGAGCCCATGGTTAAAACATACACACACATATGAAACTAGAAAACATTTTAAATATAATGAAAATAGTAATAATAAATTTCTACATATCAAAATATATGGGAACACAGCTAAAGCAATGCTTAATGTAAAAATAAGTTTATAAAGAACAAAGCTCTTGCATCAATGATCAAAAGTTTCACCTTAAAAAAAAATTAAAAACAAAGCAAATTAAACCCAAAGCAATAAAAGCAAGGAAATTACAAAGACCAAACATCAATGAAATTTGAACAAAAATATTACAGAAAAATCAATAAAATGAAAAGCTGATTATTTGAACAGATCAACAAAATTGATAAACTTCTATCCAGAATGATCAAGAAAAAAAACAAAGACACAAATTGCCAACATCAGAAATCAGAAAGGTGACATTGCTACAGAGGAAAGGTCTCTTTGGCTGAAGGAACCAGAAAACTGAAATGGAATCATGACCAGTAAGAGAATGGGGTAATCCTAGAGGAAAAAGTAGTCAGAAAAGAGATCCTCAAATTCTTTCTCACACGTCTTTGAACACTGAACCGCATGTATAGAACAGACTAAAAGCAGCTCAACTAAAGCCAAAAGATCTGGACTGAGACTGGATGCAGCACCCAAGAAAGAGTTCAGAGTTCACATCTAGCCAAGTTAGTGGCCTGTCAAAATAAAATATTACCCACTAGAGAATAATGGAATCCAGAATCTCTACATCTACTTTGTATTTATTGTGGTCTAGCTATGTGCCAGGTATTATGCTAAATGCTGGGAACATCCTAGAAAACAAGATAAAGTTCTTGTACTCATGGAGGTTACACTCAAATGGAGAAGACAGCCAAGAAAGTATAACAAAAGTTAATAAATGTTTTGATAGGAGACATAGAAGAAATACATCATAGAACATCTACTGTAATCTAAGTAAGGCTTTTTGAAAGTTTTAACTAGGCAAAGTCAAAGGAGCAGAGTATTCCAGGCAAAGCGTGGAGGTCAAATACTAAACTAGATATACTTCAGTGCAAAAACTGGGAAGGCTTCTTGACATACACACTGAAGAAACCAAAAGAAGCTCCGTATAGTTGGTACATATATGGTTAAGAGTAAAGTGTCAAGGGATGACACGTGAGTTCAGCTGTGTACAAGGTTAAGTCAAGAGTCAAACTAAAGAATCTGAACTTAATTTTAAAAGCAATGAGAAACTTCTGAAAGATCTTCATGCACAAAGTGATATATTCCAATTTTTATGTTAGAAAAGTTCTATTGATGGTTATGAAAACAACAGACTGAATAAAGAAAAGGCTAAAGACAGACATGTTAGAAGCTGTTTGAGAATTCCAAATGAGAAATAATGATAATCTGATTTCGTTTAGTGAAGTAGTAGAGATAGGGCAGAAATAAGAATAAATTTATATTTTAAAAACCAAATTGATAGTACTTTCTTAAAAGCCACAAAGCAGTGGTAGAAAGAAAGATAATGAGTCCAGTTTTGAACACGTTGAATTATAAATATTTTTGAAAAATAAAAATGGAGATATTCAGTATGGAGGTAGGTACACAAGGTAAAGCTTTTAGGAGAGAGATATGTGCTAGAGATCAAGATTTGGGCTTCATTAACTAAGGGAAAATATGCCTTAGATGTCAATGCAATGTCCCTACTAGATTGAAAAATGACATTTACACTTTAGACAGAAGAAACAGAGAATCAATAGATTAGGAGAACTTTTATATTGAAACTTCTAACTTCAGTAGCAAGACTCTATAATACCTCTATTAATTCCAATATTATCAAATATATTATTCTGCAATACAGTTTTCTCATCTAAGAAACAGGAAGATTCTAATTGTAAGATAAGCTTAGTGGTTTGGATAAATTTTGAAAGACAGAAAAGTCTTTATTTCATAATAAACTAACTTTAAGAAAAATATGTTTTATCTTTAGAAAAGGATTATTTTCACACTTAATGGGAAAGTATCCACATAATTTCTTCTTATCTGTTTTAGAATGTAAATGTCTAAAATAAGTGGGGATAGAGAGGGAAACAAATGGAATTAAATATTTTTTTTCATATACATAATACTACCTTAAAATTTAATGGTGCTCCATTAGGTGACAGAAACACAGAATAATTAAGCAACCAAAAAATATATACAGATTCCAAAAAAGGTAACAGAGTAGTTTATTTTAAACTTACCTTGCTCCTAAATTTTCAATGGTTATATATTCATCCTTTCTCACAACTTCAAACTGCAAGTAATGGGGAAAATATTAGCCCTAAAGTACTTCAATTTTCAAAATTTTTAATGTTATTTCTTGGCCTTAACATTTGAAAAATACAATGAGAGTGAAGCTACAGTGAATATAAAACAAAACAGAAATAACAAGGTAATTAATAAACAATCCTGATCAAAAAAACAAACTGGAGTTGACCTTAAAAAAGCAGTTCTACTTTACATCACTATAGGATTTAAATGCCAAATCTGAAATACTAAAATAGCATATTTAAAAATAAATAAATAAGATACATTTCTATTCATAATTTTGGTCTATTTCGTTATAAACTAAAAATTCAACAAGATATTTCATTAATTAAAACATAAAATGGATATCATCTGAGTGCATTTTATGTAACAGGTACTATATGTGATGTTCTATAGATATTTTCATAGGAGGATATTTACAGACTAAAAGGTTCAGAAAGTCTAAAATTATTTTGAAACTTAGGTGTCAAAGAATTAGATAAATTATCATTCTTAGTTCATGATACTTTCTTTATTGGTATACTTATGGCATGTTTTGTCTTTGTTTCTCTTTTTGTGTCTTTCTCTTTATTTTTAAATTTTTCTTGTTCTTAAGGACACTTAAATATTACTTTGCATAAATCATAGCAATAAAAAGGTCAAAGAGCCCAGTCACTATCAAAGGGAATATGGCTAGAATCCAATTACGATGGTCTCCAAGTCTGTTTCAAGTCAAAAATACTTTTCCAAAGAAGGAAAGCGAAAAAAAAAAAAAAAAAAGAAATAAGATACTCACTAAAATTTTAACAATTCCAGGTACATCACATTGCAGCATCCTTGCCATGTCACCCGTACATCCTTCCTTCAAACATTTCTTTGCAATAAAACTCTAAAGTTATTAATAGAAAAAAAAAATAGAAAAGAATCACTGATGTGCAAATCTGATTATATCTAAATAAATGTTGTTAGCAAATGTTGCTAGATAGTAAACTGGAATATGTGAATAAATATTTGAGAGGTAGCTGTTCAAAGATGGTCCATTTCATAAATCAATAGATATCCTATTTAAAATGTATTTCACTCTACATTGAAATTATCAAGTAGCAATATTACAGACTAAAATGCATTTGCTGCTCCAGAGAAAGCAACTTCAAATAAAATGTACTAATTAAGTGAGTGTAAAAAGGATTACTGAATTTCTATCAGGGAACAGGAAAGAATAAAAATGTTACATCCTTTTTCTAGTTCTGGCCTGTGATTTCTTTTGGTTAAGTTACTTATTTTTCTTTTACTTATCTTTATAAAATTCAGTAATATTAATTGGCCCCCAAATCAAAGAAATTGTAAAGTATTTATATACCACTTAAAAATGATTAAGTAAATATTTATAAAGTTGTTTTTACAGTTTACAATGTGAGTCCATCTCTTTTATCTGTTAATTCTCAAAAAAACCCTATGAAATAGGTTTATCTTATCCTTACTTTAGAACTTAAAAAAATTAGTCTTTGGGCAATTACCAGTCTAATATAATAACAGTCATAACTATTATAATATATAACTATATGTTATGTTATGTAATTATATTATCTATAACTATATATAATATGTAACTATTACAACTACAGATATTAAAAATTCCAAATATATTTTTCAAGACTATGAAATTTGTCCTTGTTCTTCACCTCTTAAATAGGAATCCTTAAAATTGTATAATTATCCTTTGTGTGTTTATTAAGAAATTCTATTCTATGATCCTACATGCATATATGCAACAATATTTCTATTCTTAAGAGTATACATTTCTAAAAGGAAGGAAATTGATAGAAATCACTAAGCAAACCAACTAGTAGTGTATCACTACAAAGAACTGTTTAATAAACGATGATGATGAATGAAAAGTGGTAGGGAGATAAGCATCAGAGAGAACTGGGAAAGAACAAAGAAGACAGTAAAAGAAAAAGAAAAAAGAAGTAAAAAAGAGAGAAGTTATGAACAGGAAGAAACGACAGGGAACAGAACAAAAGAGGAAAGGGTAAAGGAAGAAATTCTATTGTAGTTTTAAGAACAAATATAGTACCTGATCATCTTCACCTGGATATTTTAAATTCTTGAACCTTTTCCAGCAAATTTTGTGGAAATAAACATAGCAATTTTTACTGCACATTAACTGAAAAAATCCCTGGAAAAATATAAAAGTAAGTTGTCAGTTAAGGACACAGTGATTCTTATATATACATAAAAAATTATACTAAATCATTTTTAAAACTGTTCTACAATTAGATTTTACAAGGTATTCAAAATTTATCAACAGAAAGCAGAGATCACCAAATAACTTTACAAGTCATTTTTATATCACTAAAGACAGGAAAACCAAGACAGTAAAAAAAAAAAAAGGTGAATAATTTGAAAAAGTTAATATAATATTTTCCATATGCTATGTTCAACAAAATATCAGAAACACAGTGAGTGATGTCTATAGAGGAACATGCAATCTACCCATCTTCATCTCCATTTTTACATTTCTCTTTTCCACCATCTCCAGCTCCATATCATTACTGCCTGAACCTCTTCTGTTACCATTCACAAGAACTCAGATTTGCTGTCTTGGTGATAGCTCCTGAGCTACTGCATTATCCGAGGGTATAGATTGCTTGTCCTTTCCATTGCACCCTCCCTGGAAACTACAGCCTTGCTTTTTAAAATTTTTGTTTTGATGACAAAAATTAAATTGTATGCTCAGGTATTGTTGCTGCTACATGCTGTTCATTTGATTAGAACCCTAAAGCATTCTTGGGAAACCTTAGGACTATATCACTATGTCACCTAAAGCAATAGTAAACAAGCCTGACCATGGGCACCTCATCTACCAGACTCACTTCTCAATCCCTGTCTTATTCTATTGAATAGATCTTGGTCTTCTCCTTCTCCCCACCTACTGCACTGGCTATACACATCATGCCTTGAAATTGAGATTTCAGTTTATTTTTAAAAGTATTGTCTGATTTGCACATTGTCTCATCCTATCTGTGTTTTCACAAAGTCTTGTTCTGATAGATCCAGAGAGATCTATCAGAAGTATTCTGATAGCTAAATTTCTTCAAATCAAGGCTGGTTACATTTTTGTCCTGTCAAGGCCCACAGAAGAGATAATGATCACTTATTTAGTAGCATCATTCTTGAGGAGTGACAGCCTTTCTCCTTAGTCAAATGCTACCATTCTCAACCTCTAACATTTCTAACTATAAAGTGAAGCATTTTTAGATAATTTTCACTGTATGGTTGACTGTGGGAATAATACTTTTAATTTCAGATGCATGTGAATGTTACAAAAACCTTAGCAAAACCAATTTATTCTTTAATTGACTCATGAAATATAAATAATTCCTGATTGCTCTGAATCTTAAGTTCTCAGAGATAACTTTTCAACTGCTTTTCCATTGTAATTAAATTAAATACTGTTTAAAAATAATTTATGCATAATTTTTACAATTTAATTTTATATAGTTATATATAATTTTTCAATTACATTAAAAAAACTGTTAATGACAATCACAGTACCTTATAACTGGAGTTCTTCAAAATGTCAGCTTCACAAGATCGTTCACAATCTAGGTAACTACAAATGGTCTGCTTCATTATATTACTTTCAGTTGTCTTGATAAAATTATTAAGAAGATCCTAGATTTTAAAAACAGAAATAATTCTCATGAATTATTAATAAAAAATTAATACTACAATTAAGACTACCCATGTTTTATCTTGGTAATATGTCCATATCATATTCCTTTTTGAAGTACTTGTATATATGTATTTTTTTTACTAGTAATAAAACATTTCCCTAATTCAAAGTAACCAATGCATAGGAAGGTCCTAAATTAGAAGTACTGAATTTCTCAATGAATGATATAAACATGTAGAATGGAGAGAAGTATATTTTGAAGCTATACTTCTCTTTATCACCTAATCCATAGCATAACAGCTGGCATGTTCCTATCAAGAATTATTTGCTCTGGCCAGGCGCAGTCGCTCACACCTGTAATCCCAGCACTTTGGGAGGCTGAGGTGGGTGGATCACAAGGTCAGGAGTTCAAGACCAGCAAGACCAACATGGTGAAGCCCCCCGTCTCTACTAAAAATACAAAAATTAGCCAGGTGTGGTGGCACATACTTGTAATTCCAGCTACTCTGGAGGCTGAGGCAGGAGAATCGCTTGAAACCAGGAGGTGGAGGTTGCAGTGAACTGAGATGATAACACTGCACTCCAGCCTGGTCAACAGGGTGAGACTCCATCTCAAAAAAAAAAAAGAATTATTATTTGCTCTCATATATACACACAGAAAGACAATAAATTGCTGGTGTCCAGGAGAATCTTGATCAGAACCAACCCCTAGGTCACTGTGTTGGCAGTGGAACAACTGTGGTAGTACAATATGACCTTCACTGCCATGATGGGCAAAAGTATAGTAGAGAAATATGTTTTCAATGTCTACAGTTACAAATCAGAATATAATTTCTCATTTTAAAATGCTGATTTAATGGCCAGAAGTGGTGGTTCATGGATGTAATCACAGTGTTTTGGGAGGTCAGTGCAGGAAGACTGCTTGAGCCCAGGAGTTCAAAGCTGCTGTGAGCTATGGCAGCACCATTTCACTACAGCCCGGGTAACAGAATGAGACTCTATCTCTGAAAAACAGTATAAAACACATAACAAATAAACGAAATGCTGATTAAATGCAGGTGAATCATGTTATCAGGTAGAAGTTAAATGATTAGATAAGGTCCTTCTATTTATCCTTTAGAGGGAGAGTGTTCCAAAATTTCAGAGTATTACTGCTAATATATTGAGGGTATATGATAAGATATATAAGCCTTTAGAAATTATTTCACAAATATCAGCTCTATGCAGGAGAATAAAGTTGAGAAAATTTCCCAGAAAGTAGAAAAAAAATTGAGAAATAAAAAAATTAAAGACTCAGTCTAGTATGAAAGGCATCTGGATAATAAGTATTTCACAAAGAAAAAGAGAAAATTAAGAAGATATATCAATACATAAAACAAGAAAATGTTCTAGAAGCAAAAAACAAGTTCAGAACACTGGGGACACAGAAAATATCTTAACAATTCCCAGAAAGAACAAAATAAAACAGGCCAAATACAAAAGTTTAAAAATCAGAATAAAATCAAGTTTCTTAAAAGTAGTATTAGAAGTTAAAAGATAACAGAAAAATACACGAGAGGCCAAAGTGGGAGGATTGCTTGAGCCCAGGATTTGAGACCACCTTGGGTAACATAGTAAGACCTTGTCTTCACTTAAAAAAAGAATTTTTTTTTAAATTAGCCAAGTGCAGTGGCATGTGCCTATAGTCTCAGCTACTTGGGAGGTTGAAGCAAGAGAACTGCTTAAGCACAGGAATTTGAGGCTGCAGTGAACTATGATCATGCCACTGCACTCCACCCTGGGTGACAGAGTGAGACCCTGTCTCCAAAAAGAAAAATTATTTTCAGCCCACAATTCTATGCTCAAACAAGATATGAATAGAGCATACAAAGGATAAATTATTTTGATACTTGAAAGGTCTCAAAAAGTTTACCTTCCATGCAAACTCTCTTTTACGGGAAGCTACTAGAGGCTACAGGAGTTGCACCACCAAAAGAAGGGAGCAACCCTAGGAAGGAAAACTTGAATTCTGAGAAACAGAGGATTCCACATAGAAGAAAGGTGAAGAAAACTCCCAGGATGAGAGTGAACAGAAACCCTGAGGCCAGCTTAATAAAAACTTATAGCTACTAGTAGGGTAGGGTAAGAGAGAGAGAGAGAGAGAGAGAGAGAGAGAGAGAGAGAGAGAGAGAGAGAGAGAAAATGTGTGTGTGTGTATGTGTGTACATATAAGCAAGCTAAACTCTCATCTTTCATAGTGAAAAATCAAAAGAGAATAACATGGAGATATGTTTTAAATAGCAGTATTTTTTTTTGAAAAATAAATATCAAAGAAAAATGTCTAGAAAGTTGGAAGAATGCCTCTAAGAAGCAGAATTTCAGTTAGAGATGACAAAACAGGAACTCTTATTTTACGTCTTTAAATATCATTTGACAAAATGAGTAAGTATATTACTGTGCATAAAATAAAAATTCACTTAAAAAGTTAGATAACAAAGAAAGCAAAATATTTTTAAAAGAGGAAGAAAAAGAGTAAAACAACCAAGTAAAAGACTGCTTTACATAGGGATGAAAATTTAGTATTTTAAAAATGTATAAAATTATTACTTTAGCAAGTCAAAATTAAAAGTTATATGATTATCTTGACAATGCCAAAAGCTATCTGCATATTCTACTGATTACTGAGAGAGGTATATTAAAATATTCCATTGTGATTGGGGATCTAAAAATATATCAATTTTTGACCCATATATTTTGAAGCTGTATTATTTTCAATTTTGTCAATTTTTGTATCATATATTTTGAAGCTACATTACTAGGTATACACAAATTTGAGTTGTTATATCTTCCTAGATAATTGAATTTTGTATTTTTATGGAGTGTCTCTCTTTATTTTGAGTAATGCTTTCGGCCTTAAAGTCAGGTAAAACATAAAGATCAATAAAGATTTAAAGTTTCTTTAATGTTTTGAAAAAGATATGTCGTTCAAACATTAACCAAGAGAAACCTGGTATAGCCATGCTCATATTCAACAAATTAAAAAGAGACCCAAATGGCTTATCAGGTGGATTAAAAATTACCCTAAAGGTAAAGGATACCCAGAAGGTATGGAAAAATGAAAAGTCTCACACTATTTGAAGAATATAAAGTGGTACAATCTTTCTGAGAGGAAATTTGGAGACATATAACAACTTTACAATTGTGTGAACACTACTCTACAATCCTACCTTTGAAATTTATTCTAATGAATGTATTAGCAATTTATTCTAATGAAATGATGTAAGAAATATGCAAAGATTACTTTATATAAGAAAGAAAAACTGGAAATGTCTAGAATAAGCTAGCAGGGAAGTAGTTAAGCAAATTAAAGCAAAATTATACAATGGATTATACCAAAATCACAGTGTATAATAATCTTCATTACTGAGAAATAAAAACTACTGTATATTTCCAGACTACAAATAAGTGTGCACAGCATCATACCAATTTAGGAAAAATAAAGGCTATGAGTGTTTATACGTGTGTGTGTGTGTGTGTGTGTGTGTGTGTGTGTATGTCTGGAAAGCTATAAATGAAAATGCTAACAATGGTTTCTCCATTTGAAGAAAAAATATAGATAAATTTCATCTTTATCTTTGGGCTAGATATTTATATCTATATCCATATAAAAATATATAAAAATATATTTTTATATTTTCCATGTTTTCTGAACTAAGCATTTAGTACTTTGCAATTTAAATCAATAGCAAAATAATGGTAAAGATAATTAGGAAAAAAAGTTAACTGCTACATTTTACTCTAATCATGCAGGGTACTAGCCTAATATGGCTATTAATATTCTTGTGATTTGAAAATGCTAACACTGCCACCTCACTTCTTCCTCCTTGTTGAATCATACATTCTGCACTAGGTAACCCAATAAAGGTTGTTTCTTATATAAAAAGTTGTATGTCAATAAAACAATGTGCTTGCTCTAAGAATATGACATAGTTGGTTCACACTTTATCAAAGATGATTCTGATTAGTCACAAATAAAATGTTACTCTTAAATAATTTCTTACTTTAAAAGTTGTAGGTAAATCTTCATCTTCTGTAGGATCTATGTCAAACCAATGGTCATTTATATCTCCAATTTCTTGTAAGCCCTTATGAAATTCTAGCAGTCCTCCATTGTATCTGCAAGGCATTTTAAAATAAGGTTAGTTTGAGTGGGAGTGTGCAGATGGGTGGTTTACCAATGAGACAACAAGTAACCCACATTTTGTAGTAAATAGGGTGGTGATAACCTCTGGCATGCCATGGAAATACAAATACTAGGACTCTCGCCTGTGGCAGACTGGGATGAAATATAGGTGGAACGGGAAGCACTAGATTGTGTAGTAGCTCAAGCTTGAACAGTATGGGGGCCATGGTAATTAAAGGGACTGTAGAGTTGGTTGGCTTTTGTTAGATGTCTTGGAGGCCTTGAAGAAAGAGAATGACAGTCACAGGTCAGCCAACTATTAACTCAGGATACACTATGAAAGCCAGACGGCCTCTATGGTGGCAATTTAAAGAGACTCTCATCTCCTATGGCCATAATCCGTGCTGAAAATAAGACCCAAATTTAATCATAAAGTGAAACGAAGTGTAAAATGATATTGAATACACAGCCTCACCAAGACTAATACCATCAACTCAGGACATTGTGAAAACTAGAAGTCCTCTATGGTAACATCTAAAGAACCTCCTCTAGACATAAGGCAGACTATGCTGAAAATGAAGTTCAGGATTTAACCATAAGGGTAGAACAGCTGCAAAGGAGACCCAAAGCACAGCCTCAACAGAACTACACTAAAATTAGGACTCTGATATGCAATGGGTAGACGCTGGGATCTAAAATGGAGATATTTAGGTGAATATGCTTAGAAACATTGAATCCTTAAATTCCCCCATGAACCCTCTTGACTGGCAAAGACCTCTTCCTTACCACAGGAAAGTAGCCTACCTTTATTTAGAGACCATGCAAAAACAGCTGAGATGTATGTCTCAAAAGATGATGCCCTTCCTTCTTAAGATCTTCCCTACCTTATTGCCTTCAGACAATAAATCTAAGGTCAGGTGGAGAGCCCAAGCGAGAAAACAGAGCCCTTGCCCAGGAAGAAAACGCTTATTAATCTTAAGAATTGCAGAATCCCACTAGAATGTACTGGCAGGAACATGAGTGGGAGTGGATCTTTAAAGTGCTGAACCAAGGGTAAACATAAGGCTCGATAGGGAAGTGTACACTGATATGGAAAAACTCTTTCATAATTTAAGATTTACTTTCCTAGAAAGGACACCTGAATCCAGTCTTAATAGGGTGCTGAGAAGGCTCCTTGAAATATGGACACAATGGTCTATAGTAAATGAAGTAGAAATGCTAAACATTTCTTGGAGGAATATTAAAGCAGTCAGAAGGTTCAAGGAAGTGAGAATGTTAGAATGGACTTATTATCTAAAAATACAGAACCCACCACTAATTCAGTGTTCCTAGGAAGGCTCAAAGATACTCCATTCATTAATACAATAAGAAATACAGAGTAAGAAGGGCACATGTGTCTTTGAAGAGCTCAAGAACTCAGTGGTGGTTGTCCTCTATAGGCCAGGGATGAAAGTAATGATGTTGCAATACAACTGGACTTTCTGGTGTCAATAATTTGGAAAATGAATTATCTCCAATGTTCATCAATAAAAAGAATATAAAACAGTTTTCACATCTGGGGAAGGACAGCAGGATAGATTCTTTATTCTTGTCTCAGGCTACGTTAATTCTCTTACTTTGTCACAGTATAGATTGAAGGGATTTGGATCATCTGGACATTCTGTAAACCATTACACTAGCCCCACTATATTGATGGCACATGTTGCTCAGACTCAGTGAACAAAAAGTGAGATGTCTTGTGGATACCATAGCGAAAAAACACCAAGCCAGAGAATAGGAAATCAGTCTTACAAAGAATCCAGGAACTACTGCATAGATGACACTTTTAAGGATCCAATGGTTTGGCCCAGCAGTAATCCCTCATAAGAGGTTGCCCAAGTAAACTTTTCCTAATTCATCCCTCAGATCTTAGCCAAACATTGTTTCCTCAGGGAGACTTCTGATTCCCAGAACAAGTCTCCAGGAAAGACTTTATTCACTGAATTTTCCTTCATATCTCTTTATCCTATTTCATAAATGAGTATTTTATGACTGATTATTTGATTAAGATCTGTATCTTTCACTGTACTTTCAGTTACATGAAGATAGGAACTGTATTTTGTAAACCATTGTAACCTCAACACCTAACAGTTTCTGGAATATAATGGATACTTAGTAAATAAAAGGAATGAATGATGCTACTAATGGTTATGGATCTCCATATAGGAAGTGAAGAGATAATCTACATAGTCTCATCCACACAATTTCATTTTCTTAAAATAAGTAGTAGCCAATACTCCAAAAACTCAGCATTTGGACCCTTCTCAACTCTTTATAAGCTCATTTATACTTTTAAAAACTATTTCAAGTTAGTGGTGATGATACTAGTAACTCCAACCGTCATTTATTTATTAAGTACAGCATTTTTGTGTCCCAGACACTGAGTTAATCATCTGCAACATCCTTATGAGATGAACCATACACTATTATTAGTTCTATTTTAGAGGTAAGAAAAAATATATAAGGCTTAACAACATTAAGTTTCTTAGGGTTAAGTGATAGAAAATGTAGCTGATCTCAGGTCTATCAGACTCCAAAACCTATGCTCTTAATGTTAGTGCTAGACTGCCTCTTAATGTCATGGCCTGTTAAGTTTGATATTTAATATTCTCAACTATATTTAAAAAATTATCTACACAAAAAGGCAAAGAAGACAAGGATAAACCAGTAGAGCACAAATGTCACAATGTCTGGTATATTGTGCACATTAATTCCATTTCACAATGCTGAAACTTCATAGGAAAGATCTACCTATTAATTAAAATCCTTACCTCTTCTGAGCACATCGCAGTAAACCACGTCCAAAATAAACTAAAGACATAAAGTTTTCACAAATTTCATTCTCTTGGATCACCATCTTCATCACCAGAAATTTGTTCTCAGCTTCCGTATAATCCTGTAATAATATAAAACTAGGTTTGGCTGATGTAAAAAGCATTTTTTTCTTTTACAATAAACAATTATTTCTCAAACTGGAGAAATTAGGGCAGCTTTAAAAGTAATCCAATCATCTGGTCATTTATTTACATTTTGAATCCTGGCATCTCTGTATGTGATTACAAAGATCATGTAGTCAGTTTTTAAAGTATTTATTTATACATAAATTTAAGACCTTCTTTAACCAGTATTTCAAAGTAAATATTAAGATGGTAACAACAATTTGTGTATCTAAAACTGGCAATTAGGCATGGTGGTACGCACCAATACTGCCAGCTCCTTAGGAGGCTGAAGCAGGAGGATTGCTTGAGCCCAGGAGTTCAAGTCCAGCTTGGGCAACATAGTGAGACCCTATCTTTTAAATACATATATATACATACATAACTGGCAAGCATTACTAGCCAAAATAAGGGCTTTTCTGATAACTGTTAGAGCACAATTCCTTATCGTTTTCCTAACTGGAGCACAATTCTTCACAATTTTTCAAATAGAAAGTAAGTGACTCTTTGACCATAGATATAGACTCTTTTGGGGTATCACCATCTTAATCATAAACAATATAGGTCTGGAAGTAAATATTAGGATCTGTTATAATAGATGCTTCAGTAAAACAGGCATAATAGCCTCAGTCTCTCTAGAAAAAAAAAAAGCTAGGAAAATACTGCACGGCCTTACTTTAAAATATTCTCTAGTACATCACACTAAAGAATTAGCACTACATAAAATTATTTAAAATAGAAATGTTTCTGGTTAACATGGTGAAAACCCATCTCTACTAAAAATACAAAAATTAGCCGAGTGTGGTGGCATGCTCCTGCAGTCCCAGCTATTCAGGAGCCTGAGGGAGAAGAATCGCTAGAACCTGGGAGGTGGAGGTACCAGTGAGCCGAAATCACACCACTAAAACTCCAGCCTGGTAACAGAGTGAGACTCTGTCTCAAAATAAATAAATAAAATAAAAATAAAATAGAAATGTTTTCAGTTTGGATGCTTACCAATTCTATTTCATCTAAATAACAATTTACATTTATATATTTAATTTATGAAGTCAAATAAAAATACAGATTTGGGAAGAAAAAAATAAGAGAAATATCAAAGCTATGAAGAAAATATGAGAAATCATTAAAAATCAGAAAAAGAAAGGAAATGTTAAATTCAACAGAACCCTTAGAAATTATCTAGTTAATTCCCAGATTTTTACTCATTTGCACTTAAGTTTGGCAAAGAGTTTGAGGCAAAATTCATGTTTTACCAAAGAGGTAAGATTAAAACCACAGGGATTAAGCTACATTAGAAAATGGATTAAAATGTATCATACAAGTGAAAGAAGCTAAATAATTTTTTTATTTTACGCAAATGGTATGCATTTAAAAGATAAAAGAAACGAAGTTATAAGCTAATATTAACTTTCCTTTTTAAATATATTTAGTTTCATATTATAATCTTTGGCCTCATTATTCTAAGATGTAAAATGATTTATAAAGGGCAAATACCGTGTTACATACCTCTCTCTTTCCTCTTTCAGTGAGTGCTACTCCATATAAAAACAGTAATGTCAAATAATAACCAATATTAATCTGGTGTGCCTAAAAAGAAAAAAAAATGTTAATTGGTTATTTTGACTAAGCAACTTTTCAGTACAAGCTTAATTAAATATCCTAAGTTTAATTAATAATTATTAAAATGAGTAAAAATTATCATTACATTATCAGTTATCTAATAATAATTATAGATAATATATTTTAGAGATATTTGATAATTTGGCCCAGGAAGAAGAAAGAGGATAGTCAATAATCTCAAAATAAAACATTAAAATTTAATTAAAGGAAAGCATATGGAACAAAGATGGCCAAACAGAAGCCACCAACAATCGTCCCAACACAGGAACACCAGACTGAACAACTACCCCACAGAGAAGCCCCTTCGTAAGAAACAAAAATCAGGTGAGTCATCACAGTACCTCGTTTGAACATCATATTAATGAAATAGGCACTGAAGAGGGTAGGAAAGATAGTCTTAAACCGCCTACACCATCCCTTCCTCTATCCCAATAGCTATGTGGCAGGGAGAGAGAATCTGTATGCTTGAGGAAAGGAAAACACAGTGACTGTGGGACTTTGCATTGGAACTCTGCTGCCCTGTCACATCTGAAAGCCACCCTGAGTGAGCCACCCTGAGATCACTGAATTCAGTCAGTGATCATGGAGGAAGCATTTAGGCAAGTGTTAGCCAGAGGCAAATAGCCCATCCCAGCAGTCAGAGCCTGAGTTCCAGCAAGCCCTGCCAGAGTGAGCCAAAGTGCTCTGGGGTCCTAAATAAAAGGCAATCTAGGACACAAGGACTGCAATTACTGGCCGTGTCCTGGTGCTGTGCTGGGATTGGAGCCAGTGGATTTGTGGTGTACACCATCTATTAAGATACCAGCTGGAGCAGGCAAGGGAGTGATTATGTCACCCCTCCAACTCCAGGGAAAACAACTCACAGGTCTGGGAGAGACACCTTTCCTCTGCTTGAGCAGAGGAGAGATAAGAGTTAAGACGATTTTGCCTTGCAACTTGAATAAGAGCTCAGCCATGGTAGAATCCTGAGGCTGCAGCTGCAAGACAATATTTCTAGACACACCCTGGGGCAGAAAAGAACTCACTGCCTTGAAGGTAGGAACCCAATATTGGCAGGATTCATTACCTGCTGACTAAAGAGCCCTTGGGCCCTGAATAATCAACAGTGGTAGCAGTACTCACCATGGAGTGAGACTCAGAGCCATGCTGGCTTCAGGTGTGACCCAACATACTCCCAGCTGTGATGGCTATGTTGAGAGATGCCTTTCTGCTTGAGAAAAGCAGAGGGAAAAGTAAAGTGGACTTTGTCTTGCAGCTTGGGTATCAGCTCAGCCACAGTGGGGTAGAGCACTAAGTGGGCTTCTGGGGGTCCCACTTCCAGACCCTGGGTCCTGTCTGGCACTTCTGGACTTGCCCTGGGCCAGAGAGAAAAGCACTGCTCTGAAAGGAGAGACTCAATATAGGTAGCAAGGCAGTGGTCACCATAAAGTTTGAGCAAGACCAGTGCTGTGCTGGTGCCACATCTGAACTAGCACAGTCCCAGTGGTTGTGGCCACAGGAATGCTTGTGTCACCCCTCTCCCAGCTCCAGGCAGCTCGGCACGAGAGAGAGACTCTGTTTGTTTGGGGTAAAGGAAGAGAAGAGAACAAGAGTCTCTGCCTGGTAATCCAAGGAGTTCTTCCAGATCTTACCCAAGACTACCAAATGGTACCACTACGAATCTGCAAGAACCACAGTTTTACTGGGGTTAGAGTGTCCCCTAATGCAGATATGGCAGCAGTGAACAAAGACTTAGATCACAATACCCAATCCCTTTGAATACCTGGAAAGCCTTCCCCAAGAAGGGCAGGTAAAAAAAAGGCCATACAGTGGAGACTATGGTAAATACCTAACTCTCCAATGCCCAGGCATCGATGGACATACATAAGCATCAAGACCATCCAGGAAAACATGACTTTACCAAACTAATAAAGGCACCAGTTGCCAATTCCAGAGAGACAGACATGTGACATTTCACACACAAAATTCTAAACAGCTGTTCTGAGGAAGTTCAATGAAATCCAGATAACACAGAAAAAAAATTCAGAATCCTATCAGATAAATTTAGCAAAGAGATTGAAAACAATTTTTTAAAATCAAGTATAAATTCTGGAGTTTAAAAAAGCAATTGACATGCTGAATAATTCACCACAGTCTCTTAACAGCAGAATTTATCAAGCAGATGAAAGAAGTAGTGAGTCTGAAGACAGGCTGTTTCTAAATATAGAAAGGAGACCCCAAAAAGAATTTTAAAAATGAAGTATACCTACAAGATCTAGAAAATAGCCTTAAAAGGGCAAATCTAAGAGCTAGTAGCCTTAAAAAGATTAGGATAGGAAGTTTATTCAAAGGGATAATAACAGAGAACTTTCCAAATCTAGAGAAAGATACGAATACTCAAGTACAAGAAGGTTATAGAACACCAAGTAAACCTAATCCAAATTAAGACTATCTCAAGACATTTAATAATTGAACTCCAAAAGGTCAAGATTAAAGAAAGGATCCTAAAAGCAGCAACCAAAAGGAAACAAGTAACATACAATGGAGCTTCAGTACGCTGGCAGCAGACTTTTCAGTGGAAACCTTACAGGCCAGTAGAGAGTAGCATGACATATTTAAAGTGCTGAAGGAAAAAAAAAAACCTAGAAAAAAAAACTATTCTAGAATAGTATATCCAGCAAAAATATTCCTCAAACATGAAGGAGAACTAAAGACTTTCCCAGACAAACAAAAACTGAGCGATTTCATCAACACCACACCTGTCCCACAATAAACGCAAAAGGGAGTTCCTCAATCTGAAAGAAAAGGACATTAATGAGCAGTAAGAAATCATCTAAAGGTACAAAACTCACTGGTAATAGTAGGCACACAAAAAAAACGCAGAATATTATAACACTGTAATTGTGATATATAAACTACTCATGTATTCAGCAGAAAGACTGAAAGATGAACTGGTCAAAACTACTTGATTTTTTACCAAACATTTTACCAAACATTTAAAGAAAAATTAACACCAACCCTACTCAACCTATTCTGAAAAACAGAGGAAATAATACCTCTAAACTCATTCTGTGAGACCAGTATTACTCTGATACCAAAATCAAAGATACAACAAGAAATATATACATATACTGGCCAATATATACTGATGAATGTTGGTGCAAAAATCCTCAACAAAATACTACCAAACCAAATACAACAATACATTAAACGTATCATTAATCCTGACCAAGTGGGATTTATCCCAGGATGCAAGGATGGTTCAATATAGGCAAAATAATCAATGTGATACATTTTATCAACAGAATGAAGGATGAAAATCTTGTCCTTCTTGGTATGATCATGGTATAATCATTTCAATTGATGCTGAAAAAGCATTTGATGAAATTCAACATTACTTCATCAAAAAACATGATAAAAAACTGGGTAACAAAGGAACACACCTCAACCCGATAAAACATATATGACAGACTCACAGATAGTATCATACTGAATGGGGAAAAACTAAAATTCTTTCATCTAAGAGCTTGAATATGACAAGAATGCCCACTTTCACCACTATTATTCAACATAGTACTGGAAGTCCTAACTAGAGTAATCTGACAAGAAAAAGAAATAAAGGGCATCTAAATTGGAAAGGAAGAAGTCAAATTATCCTTGTTTGCAGATAATATGATCTTATATTTGGAAAAACCTACAGATTCCATGAAGAAACTATTATAACTGAAAAACAAATTCAGTAAAGCTGCACGATATAAAATAAAGAAACAAAAATCAGTAGCATTTCTACATGCCAACAACAAACCTAAAAAAGAAATCCAGAAAGTAATCCCATTTACAATTGCTGCATGGAAAATAAAATACCTAGAAATTAATTTAACCAAAGAAGTGAAAGACTTCTACAATGACAACTCCAAAACACTAATACAAGAAATTGAAGATTAAAAAAAGAGTGGGAAGAAGATATTCCATGTTCATGGATTGGAACAATCAACAATGTTAAAATGTTCATACTACCCAAAGCAATTTACAGGTTCAATGTAATTCCTATCAAAATACCAATGACATTCTTCACAGAAATTTTTTTAAAATCCTAAAATTTGTATGGAACCACAAAAGACCCAGAATAGCCAAAGCAATCCTTGAATAAAAAGAACAAAACTGAAGGAATCACATTATCTGACTTCAAATTATACTACAGAACTATAGTAAACAAACCAGCATAGTCCTGGCATAAAAGAAAAAGACACATAGACCAATGAAACAGAATAGAGAACCTAGAAACAAATCCGTTTATTGGCAGTGAACTCCTCTTGACAAAGGTGCCAGGAACGCACACCGGGGAAGGAATGGTCTTTTCAACAGAAATGCTGGGAAAACTAGGAATCCAGAAGCGGAAATGCAGAGGAATAAATGAGACTTCTATCTCTCACTACATACAAAAATCAAATCAAAATGGATCACAGACTTAAATCTAAGACCTCCAGCTATAAAACTACTAAAATAAAACACTGGGGAAACTCTCCAGGACATTGGATTGGGCAAAGACAGGCAACCAAAGCAAAAATGGGCCTATGGGATCATATCAAGTCAAAAAGCTTCTGCATAGCAAAGGAAACAATCAACAAAATGAAGAGACAATCCACAGAATAGGAGAAATTATTAGCAAACTACCCATCTAACAAGGAATTATTAATAATAACCAGAATATATAAGGAGCTCAAACAACTCTATAGGGAAAAAAATCTAATAATCTAATTTTAAGAATCTAATAGACATGTCTCAGAAGAGGACATACAAATGGTAAAGAAGTCTGCAAAAAGGTGCTCAACATCGTTCATCATCAAAGAAATGCAAATAGAAATTACAAGAAGGTATCATCTCATCCAAGTTAAAATGGCTTATGTACAAAATACAGGAAATAACAAACGCTGGTGATGATGTGGAGAAAAGAGAACCCTCTTACACTGTTGGTGGGAATGTAAATTAGTAAAACCAACATGGAGAGCAGTTGGAGGTTCCTCAAAAAGCTAAAAATAAACCTACTATATGATTCAGCAATCTCACTGCTGGGACAGACCCAAAAGAAAGAAAATCAATGTACCAAAGAAATATTTCATTCTCATGTTTATTGCAGCACAATTCACAATAGCCAAGATCTGGAAGCAACCTAAGAATAAATAAAGAAAATGTGGTACATATACACAGAGAGCACTATTCAGACATTTAAAACATAAATGAGATTCCCCCCAGCACTTTGAGAGGCTGAGGTGGGAGGATCACTTGAGCCCAGGAGTTCAAAACCAGCCTGGGCAATAGTGTGAGACCCCAATTTTATTTAAAAAAAAAAAAATTAAAAGAATGAGATCCTGTCACTTGAAACAACATGAATGGAACTGGAGATCATTATGTGAAGTGAAATAAAACAGATAAAGACAAACTTTGTATGTTCTCACTCATTTGTGGGAGCTAAAAATTAAAACAAGTGAACTCATAAAAGCAGACAGTAGAATGATGGTTACCAGAGGCTGGGAAGAGTAGGTGGGAATTAGGGAGAGTGGTGATGTTTAATGGGAACAAAATACAGAAGATAAAATGAATGAGATTTAGTATTGATAGCACAGCAGGCTAAGTACAGTCAACAATAATTTGTTGTACATTTTAAAATAAGAAAGAGAGTATAAATGAACTGTTGTAACACAAAGGATAAATGCTTGAGGTAATGGATACCCCATTTACACTGATGTGATTATTACACATTGCATGCCTGCATCAAAGTATCTCATGTACTCCATTAAAATGTACACCTATGTACCCACACAAATTAAAAATAAAAATTTTAAAAATTGGTAAAAAAGCAGCAAATATCATCAAAATTTGTCATATTAAACCTTTCAAAAACTCTCATTCACTTTGTTCCTCTTTTATTATGTAATATTTTTGGTATCAAGAACATATTAAATAATAATATAATGAACACTAAAGTATCTACCATCCACCTTTAAAAACACAATGATCTTTTAAATCAAAATCCTTTACTCTCCCATAGGGATTCCACAAAATAGTATGAACATAAAGCTTATCACTTCTTCAATGAAAAATTAAACCATGTGGTATTTTCTTCGTATAAAAATGGTCTATGCAAAATTATTGAGATGAGATAGATTAGGGATCAGCCAATTGTAGAGGGAGAGAGGTGTGTGTGACCATAAAGGTAGCATTAGATAGATTTTTGTGGTGGTGGAATAGTTATTTTCTCTTGATTGCAGTAGTAGTTACACAAATGTACATTTTTATAAAATGGCACAGAACTATACAAGTCTGGGCATTAAAAAGCTAACATAGCTGGCCTGAGGATGCTATCCATATTAAGGCTGCCCGCAAAGTTGATCTTTGGCTGGTGTCTGGAAACTTCAGTTTTGGCAGTGTTCCCTAACAGATAAAGGTGCCTTGTTATGTCTAGACTATTTGTGCAAACAATGTGATTTATGCTGACCACCAAGGAGTTTCTTCTGAAAGTCTGGAATTTTGATACATGCCACGCAGCAGGTACCTAGATGACTAACATCCAATAAAAATATTGATCACTGAGTCTCTTATGGGCTTCCCTGGGCAGAAATATTGTAGATGTTGCTACATTTTCATTGCTGGAGGTGGCCATATACGCTGTGTGACTTGTCATAGAAGGGACAAAATAAAGGGAAACCTGTAGACGGCTTTCTTCAGACTTCACCTGTGTCTTTTCCCCACATGATCTACCATATATCCTTACTACATCACCATAATAAATCTTAGATGTTAGTATAACCATATGGTGAGTCCAGTCCTTCTAGCAAATCTCTAAACATGAGGGTGGTCTTGGAGACCCCAGATACAAAGCCCCATGGAAAAACATCAATTTCCTATTTTTCATATGTACTGGAGTCAGGTAATTATGTAACTATTGAAGTAAACAGTGTGAGGTGTACACCAATAACTCCCTGCCCATTGTATTTGTGATGGTTAGGATCATGTATCAATTTGACTGGTCACAGGGTGCTCAGATTAAACACTGTTTCTGGGTATGTCTCTGAGGGTGTTTCCAGATGAAATTTGCCTTTGAAATGGTAGACTGGGTATAACAGGTTTCCCTCTCCAATGTAGGTGGTCATCATCCAATCCATTAAGGCCTGAATAGAACAAAAAGGAGAGGAAGGAAGAATTCATCCTTTTTTTGCTTCCGGCCTACTTGCTGGGGCTGGGACATCTCATCTCCACTTCTGCCCTCATCCTTGGATTTATACTATTGGCTCCCATAGTTCTCAGCCTTCAGAACTGGGATGAATTATACCACCAGCATTCCTGGGTCTCTAGATTACAGAGAGCAGATCATGGGACTTGCTGAGCCTCCATAATCACATGAGCAAATTCCTCATAATAAATCACATATATATTCCTTATAATCATGTATACACACATGTGTGTATAAGTATTTGTGTGTATGTTTTATGTATATAAGAACACACACACACACAGACACACACACCCCAAAAACAGTTTGGAGTTTGGTTTCTCTGGAGAACCCTGGACTCCTCTGCTCATAAGCTCTATATTGACTGAATATATAACCCTATCTTTTGTCACATTACCCTTTTTCATTGAGATTACCCCATATTATAAGCAAGATTTTTTGAAATACATACAATGATAAATATCCATGGGGTATAACCTTTCTTTTTATAGTGATCTAACATATTCTCTCACATTGTACACTTCTAATGACCAACAGTATATAATGAAGAGATAAATGTTTGGGATTAGACATTTGGCTTCAAACTGATCTCAGTAGGGACAGACATATGTGTTTGTTCTTGATAGACTGAGTTTATTAATATAAACTTCCCATAACATCTAAGTGGTTACTACCCTAAAATTCCCATCCCTGAAGAGGCAGTAAAATGTTGTAGTTCAGACCATAGACTACATGGACTGTATCCTGAATAGAGCCAAGATTACATGGACTGTATCCTGACTCCACTAGTTACTACCTGGTCAAGTTAGCAAGTTATTTAACCTCTGTGCCTCGGTTTCCTCATCTACAAAATGGGAATAATAAGATGGGGTACTTATGAACAGTAAAAGAGTTAATTCTTACAAAGTGCTTAGAACAGTGGCTGTCATAAGCACTAATTAAGTGTGAGCTATTATTTTGCAATGAAAAGAAAACAGCTTCATGAATAACACAACGGAGACTGGCTAAATACAATTCTAAATAAAACATTTCTAAGAACAAGATAATATGCAGGATTGTGGTAATGCTGTAATTAGAAGAAGAAAAACTCTGGAATTTAAAGATGCAAGTGGTACATTTCTAACCTAAAGCCCCTGTCCTTTTATCCTACCTTACCCCATCAGCAAAGATTATTCCAAGAACTAGAAAAAAAGGAATATAGAGATGCTATTGGCAAATGCACCTCCATAATACATAATCCACTGTTGCCTCCTACAAGATTGTCTTGTCCCTTTTTGGTGGCCTTAAAGGACAGGGAGAGTAATTTAGATACAGCAGTAGACTGCTTTGATCATGACAATGCCACTGCTCACAAGTACTACCAAGAGCTACCAAGAGAAAAACTCTTCCATTTCCTAGTGTAAGACTCATGTTTGACATAATGTCTAAGTAAAGAAGGCTAAGCAATGGGTACCCGTTAAGGCTGATTTACATTGATTTGTTTCACTGAAGAGCAATCTGGTCAGTGGGAGAAATAGCAAGTGTGCCACATCCCCAAAGTTCTGAGGATTACAAAATGTAAACCCCCATTTTCTTTGTTTCCTCATTGGAATCCAACTAGAATTTCCTTCTGAATGGTGCATCTCACCCTGTAAGAACCCTAATTCCTAGAATCCTAAATAAGAATTATTTTTCCATCTTTTTGTACATCATTATAATATGGAATTTGATGTCTTAGCTCTCTTTTTTGGTGTCTGGGTAGTCCTTTTTTGAAGATAAACCTATTTATTGCTAAAGTATCATTTGGTCTTAAACACATAAATATATTTTGTTAATTTTACCTGTAATAGAAATTCCAACTTTTGCAAACATAGAAGTCTCAAAAGAAAGAGAAGCTGAGTATGGTTTAAAGACAGAATTTTTTTCTTTTTTAAATTGATAAAAATTGTATATATTTATCATGTACAACATGACATAAAATATGTATACACTGTGAAATGACTAACTCAAGCTAATTAACATGTATAACCTCACATATTTATTATTTTTGTGGTGAAAATACTTAAAATTTACTCTCAGCAATTTTCAAAATTATAATACATTGTTATTAACTATAGTCACTATGTCGTACAATAGATCTCTGGAACTTATTCCTCATATCTAACTGAAATTTTGTATCTTTTGACTAATATCTCCTCAGCCTATACTCCTGACCTCTTACTTCTAACCACCATTGTATTCTCTGCTTCTGTTAGTCAACTCCTAGATTCCACATTCAAATGACATCATGCAGTATTTGTCCTTCTATACTTGGCTTATTTTTTTTAACTTTATGATTCTCTATTTCTAATTGGGAAAGTCAGTTTCTATTAGTTCAAGTTTATGTTAAGATGAAGAATTTTGTGGTAAGGAAGTGGACTAGAATAGCCTTGTTATAGAGCTTATTACAATCACATGAGAAAGTACAAGACATATAAGTCATCTACAAGTCATATAAGAAAGTACTAGACCCAGGAAGGCAATAAATTTATATGTACCCTTTTCTAGAGGTAAAAGAGAAAAATAAAAATAGGCCCACACCTTAAAATAAGCATGCATTAGCTGTTTTCTCACTGAGAAATATTGACCCAGTCCATTATTTCACATTTTCAAAAAGAAAACACTTACAGTATAATTAGTAGCTTGAATGTTCCTGAGTGCTGCTTCCAGTTGTGTTATCAAGAAACGTAAAGTCAAAGCAGGAACAATTTCCTCACCATTCTGGCTGTTAGCTGCAACTTCTCTCTGTGGAAAATAATTTAGTTAAAAAAGTCTTTAAGTCTGAACAAATATCTACATATGTTTACATTATACAAATAATTCATGCTCATTGGAGAAAATTTGAAAAACAGGATGAAAATGGTATTTAAAAAAAATCCATACCATCCATATACACTGTTCTCATGTTTGTTTTTAAGTCGTCTGATGAATGTCGTTTGTAACTATTTCCTTAAAACATTTTTTAAAAAGGCATTACTATACCTGTCAAGGGGTTAGCAACATCCACACTTACTTCAGAGGAAAGTGGTAATCCTACTTCACTCTCATACCTTCTATTGTGTGATATAGCTAAAAGCTTCCAGCTCTGAACCTGTCTGTGGTAAACAGGAATGCTGGCATTAATACCAATAAAGGGGTAAACCGTTTTATGCTGCAATCTGATTGCAGCTGAGCTAATGTATGCTTTATTATGTACTATAGTTTATTTACATGGTTGAAATGAAAGGTAGGACTATGTCTTTGTGTTCATTGCCCAATGCTTTCTACCCCACAAGTGCTTGGTTTAAATTACATTATCTGTTTAATGATGTATAATCTGCATGGAAAATTTAATCTACATTTCCATAACTTGGTTTCTATATATAATATTTTCCTGTTTCTTTCCTAGCTGACTAGATACTTTATTTCAGTCTCCCTAGCCATGAATTGAATGAGCCTCTACTCTATCAATACATATTCTCTAGATAAAGTAATCCACTACCATAATTTTAAATAGTGTCTACACACTGACAGTTTCCAAATTTTCATTTCTAGCCAAGAACTATCACCTGTATTCCAGGCTCACAGCCAAGTCAACAATATCTCTTGAATTTGAATAGAAATATAAAACATAATACTGAAGTTCCACCTCTGTCAAACAGTCTAGGTGGTTTCAAATCAATCTCCCCAGTAAGAATAACTAAAACAAATGGACAAAATATAAAAACTAATTATCTGAAAGCAATGGAATTCTACCAAGGCAATGAAAATGAACACCTCTGAAAGGCAATATCTGGGGAGCTGACTTTCGGAGCTACTTTTCTCATTAAAGTAATTGCTAAATTCAATTGTGGCATAGCCTTCAGCAGATTTGCAAGGCTAGGGGGAAAACTGGAGTGCATAGTCTATAAGGAAGAGCAGCCCCGATAAACAGCCCATTCTTTTGATTGAGGCCCTGTTTTGGTTCCAATGGAAGTGGACCAGGATTCAAGGGTTTCAATGGAAATAGTTTATTTGGGAAGTACAGAGACAATGGAAGGAAAGTGGAAAAGTAATAAAGTGAAGGAAAAGTAGGCTTTAAGTTAAAGGATGTGTTATTAAGCTAGTTACCCATGGTGGGCCACTGCAGTTATTACAATTGGGAAATTTTGGAAAACTCAAAATTACAAATCAGTATTAACCAACTCAACAGAAGAGGCAACTAGGATATTCATATAACTTCCAAGACCTACTGACTGAGTGCTTTCTGGGGTAATGGGGAAATATTAATTCCTTGGGTCTTCTGAACTGCCATGAGAAGTAGCTTTCTCTTGTTTTAGGAAAAAAAAAAATCCCTGAGGCATAGAGATATAGATACGGAAAAGTATAATTTGTTGTACTGAACCAAGCATAGAAAGTCAACACCAAGACAAAAGTGTGTCAAATTGCCGGGTCTTTACTGCCAGCAGCCATGGAGAACTAGTGTCTCTCCAACCTGTGGCCCTGAAAGGAGGATGTCAAGACCTTTTATACCCCTAAAACCACCTCGGGGGTGAGGGTGAGGAGTGGGGATGGGGATGAGGGGTTTCAGACATTCCGAGGGCTAGTGGATTCTGTAAATCACCTCCTGGGTGGAGATGAGGGTAAGGAGCTCCGGACATTCCAAGGGCCAGGGGACGTTTATCACTCCGATTGTTACTTAAGTGGTTTACAGAAGTCAAGATAAGCGTTAGTTTACACATTGCCTGGGTAGCGGTGGGAATTACAGACCTTAGTTACTTATTACAGGTGCAGGAGCCAAAATGGTGTGGGTTTGGACTGCTTGCCTGTCACATTAGGGTCACAGAGAGCAGTTTCAACAGAAAGCTGAGGTATGGTTGAGGTATGCAGGTTTATGGGGCTTTTACCATGTCACAATTAGAGAGAAGGATCTTATGAATTCACTCTTCTTGACATGTGGTTGCTTTTCTGGAAAGGAGTCCCATTACATAAATTGAAGTATGTCCAGCATATTTGTGACTTCACTGTTATACTTCACAGTAAACTCCACAGCCTCTCCAAGACCTTTCCAACATGTGACCCTGGGAGCAAAGGCAAGACCTCTGAAAAGAGCAATTGTTTTATCCCTGCATTCTATTGAATAAAATGTAGATGTGTGCATATTAACCCTAGAGTTTGGAGACAACTTTTGTTTTCTCTAAATTAAAGACATCATGGAAAATATGACAAAGGTGTCTCTGCTTAGTTTGGAACATTTTGTATCAAGGCCTTTGATACCATGTGTAGATTATTGTATTGGTTTGTTTTCACACTGCTATAAAGAACTTTATAAAGAAAAGAGGTTTAATTGACTCACAGTTCCACAATGTCTGAGGAGGCCTCAGAAAACTTATAATCATGCTGAAAGGCAAAGGGAAAGTAAGCACCTTCTTCACAAGGTGGCGGGAGAGAGTAAGAGCTAGGGAGGAACTGCCAAATGCTTTGAAAGCATCAGATCTAGTGAGAACTCACTCATTATCATGAAAACTGCATGGGGAAGACCACCCACATGATCCAGTCACCTCCCACTAGGTCACTCTCTTGACACGTGGGGATTACAATTCGAGATGAAATTTGGGTGGGGACACAGAGCCAAACCATATCAATTTTTCTTCCTCTGTGTAAAATTTCTCAAAATTCAATTCAGGTACCATTTAGCAAATGATTATATAAGGTTTTGATTCTTTAAAGTATGTTGAACAAAATTCTGACAGCTATATTACCAAGGAAAAGGTTTCCTTTTGCTTTCTCTGCCTATTGCTCTCTTTCTAAATCCTAGCTAATTTTTTATGGCTGTAATCTCCATGATTTGGGGCCTGTCCTATGCTGTAGCAAAGGAGAAGGTTGCTTTTGTTCTCTTTTTTAGGTAGGGGTAAGAGCTGAAAATAGATTGTCTCCATTGTGGCACTAAAAACAAGTCTTCACTACATTGTTAAACATCTCTGGATAGCAGGTATTCAGGCACATTGCAATATAACCACTCAAGCCCCTATTCATGTAAGCGCCCCTAATTTGTAACAGTTTGTGTGTTTAATGCCAGCTCAATATAGGGGTTAAAATTCAATGTGAATAAGATATACCTCCTTATTAGAAATGTACTTTAACCTGCATTGCAACTAGGTGAATCCTTAATATAAATTAAATGTAATTTTGGAGCTAAAAATATTCTGTTGCAATTGTGGCTAAATTCCACTCAGAATCTGTGGCTAAGTTCAGTGACCTTAAATTTTGAATTTTGGAAACCCCAACATGCTAAACCAAAGTTTAAGCTTATTCTACAACAAGGTAGTAAAACTTTGAAAGAGTTGGTCAAGTAATTATTCCTAAAACATAAGAAAAACAGCCTTTAAAGTCTCACTTGAGCACAAAGAATAAAATCACCACTTATTTGTGTGTGTGTGTGTGTGTGTGTGTGTGTGTGTGTGTGTGTGTGTGTGTATATATATATTCCTCTTTGACTTTACTGTAAAGCCCTTGATTCATAGACATTTTTAATTTATGTTTTGAACCTCCATAGTGCAATACTGAGCAACCAATAACAAAGTACTGAAAGAATGAATCTAATACTTTCTACATCTTGAGCCTCAGAAGAAAGGAAGGGAAAGATTTGTCTTCATTAATGAGTCTGATATTGTGAAATAGACCAATATGCAAAATCACGTCATGGTAAGGCAAGTATCTATCCCCTTCTTGAACCCAGCTTTCAGCAAATATTGACTCCACTGGTAGGAATAAGGCCCAGAGAGGTACCAACTTTACCTTCCAATTCTAATTTTGTGGTTTTAGTGGTAAGAAAAAAGCATAAAATAATAGACTGTCTACAGCAGAAGAGTATATGTTGGTAGAGAAGTAGTTAATGGCACTGTAATTAAAGAAAGGCAGACTGATTTGTCATAGACTGTTAGGTTTAACTTCAACCAGTGATTCCATTGAGACAAAAACTTCAAACAATGATGTCAATAATAATACTAATAATAGCTTTGTATATGTTCAGAGATCCTCAAATAAAAACTAATACATTCATCATATTCTTTTGTTCTTCCAGAACCATAATGTATGTTTTTTTTCTCTTTGGTAAAGTTATGTGATTAAACAAAAGGTTGACAAACATTTCAAGTTTCATTTTGTTTGTTTCTTCTTTAAAAAAAATTATCTTTCATTGATTCCACATCTTACTACAATTAGAATTACCATAATGGCAGGATGTGGTTGGTAGAAATGTATGACTTCATTCTTTATAATCACCAGTATGGCATTTCCTGAAACAAAACACTACAGGATATCAGTGAAACTGAGCCTCTCTTCTCGGATCTAATGTTTTCATGCATGCCAGTCTAAAAATGCTGACTGCATCATAGCCCTGGTAGACAACATTAAGCTTGTAAAACAACAGAAAAGCAACAATAAAACTGCTATTTGTGTTTTATGGAACCATGTAAAACTAAGAAAATAGCAGAGTACCCAAAAGTTGGATTTTTAAATATTCCCAGTGGTCTAATTCTTTTCCCCAACTCATTATTTTGTGGCAACTAATTTTGGCACACCTCCAAAGTCTTTTTTTAAAAAACTATTATATATGTCTAAAAAGAAATGAGTTGAAATATTGACTGACATCTGCCTATGCATATATCTTATTTTAATCATATCTAAGTAAATAGCATATCTAAGTAAATAGCATTCTTTTGATGGTTCTCATGTTGTATTACTAGTTTATATTATATTGTGATATATAGTAATACAAGATGTTTCAGAGACATTAATCAGGTGGCTCAGCTAAGTTCTATCAATTCGAAATTGACAAAGTTTTGAGCTGTGAGTAATGTCTACCAGTACACAGGTTTAGCTTTATTTAGCCATCATCAGTATACCATACTATAATGATACAGCTATAGCTAAGCACTTGATTAGCCTTTAAATGTTCACTCGCTTGAGCATATGATAAATAAAGTTAGAAATTTAAAGCATTTCTGAAAATATCTGCAGGACATTTAATAAATTAATTCAATATTAGCTTCCATGCTATGGTGGATTAAAGATGGCTATGATTTTTTGTTATTCCTCCCATTAAGATATGAAATCTAATTCCCCTCCCTTGAATTCAAGGGAACGTGTGGTGAATTCAAGGGGGGGTCAGGAATTAGATTCTATCTCTTAGTGAGAGGAATAGCAAAGAATAGCAATTCAGGTTACTAGCCTTAGTAATTTGCTTGACCAAATAGCATGTTATATCCTGGGCTTCTGAGGATAGATAACAGGAAGCCTTGCAATTTCCTCAGGCTTCTTGAAAGTCTCTGACATTCATGAGCTGCTATGTAAGAAATTAATTACTCTGAGGCTATCTTGCTATAGAAATAATTGATACATGCCCTAGTTAACAGTCCCAGTTGATTTTAACTTTTCAGTCATCCGTCTCAAGTGAACAGAATATGATGAAGCCATCTTGGATGCTCCAAACCAACCTAATTACCAACTAAATATTATTGATAGCCTTAGCTGATACCATATAGAGCAGAAGAATCACCCAGCTGAGCCCTGTCCAAATTCCTAACTCAAAATTGTGAGATGTAATACAATGGTAGTTGTCTTTAAGTGCTAAGATTTGCTGATACTTTGCTAGCAGCAGTAAATAACAACCAAACATATCCTGTTATACTGACAGTCTTGTAAAGTTGGTTGCTTCGATCTCATTAGAATTAGTATGAAAGTCAATTTTAACCAGTTTGTGTTAAAGAATGTCATTCCTGTTTTATTTTTTGTCTCATTTTGTTTGTTTGCTTGCTTTTGTTTTGCATACAACCTCTCTCTCCAAATGCAGCTCACTCTTTGGTTTGCAGAAATCTCCCACAAATGCAACTTTGGTGAAAGGTAGTTCCCTTTGGCTGCCAAATGGGTAGATTCTTCTACCTACCTATTTTGAGTAGCTAGGGAATAACAGTTAAGCCTTCAATTCCTCTGGGGATTTGAATTTTCAGCTAGTATTAAAGATGTGAATCAATAGATAAATTTTCTAAAACCTAAATATGATCATATCATTCCTTTCCTAAATATCTTTCATTCCTTTCAGATTAGATTAAGTCTAAACTAGCATAGCAAAAAGTGCCTTTGTGATCCATTCCTAGTTTACCATTCAACCACATGTCTCAAAATCTCAGGATCCTCATAAACTAATCATTCTAGACTACTAATATGGATGGAATTTTGTCATTCAAAAAAGATATGTGGAATCCTAACTCCCAGTACCTCAGAATGTGACCTTATTTGGAAATCGGGCCTTTAAAGAGGTAATATTTGAGGTCATGAGGGTGTGTTCTAAACTATTATGACTATAAAAAGGAGACTTAACATGACTAGTAAACTAATATGATTTATAAAAAGGGGAAATTTGGACACAGGTGGACATACACAAAGGGAAGATGATATGAAGACATGATCTGGCAACATTGTCATTGGAATAGTGCATCTTAAACCAAGGAACTTCGCTTTTTGGTAAGGTTACCAGAAAGTAGGAGAAAGGTATGAAACAGTTCCTTTCCTAGTGCCTTCAGAGGAAGTATGATCTTGCTGACACCTTAATTTCAGGGCCCTAGCCTAAGACACATGACACAATAAATTTCTGTTGTCTTGCTCCCCCTGGATTTTGGTGCTTTGTTATGGCAACAACGGGAAATGAATACAACTACCGACTGCTTCCTAAGAGTATCATGCTTGTCCTTATCTCTTAAAAAAGCACCAAATTTTATATAGGGAAGGTGTATGTTAAACATCTCAAAGTTTTGGAAGATGGAGGAGAAAACAATCAGGGACTTTTTCTTGAAAATAAGGCATTTGAATTAGACATTATAGGACATGGGGCTTCAGCGGGCAATGATAAATGATTTATACAATGATAAATGTATTTCTAATGTAGTGAGTGCTTGAAACAAAGGTGTAAAAACAGGGACATGCAGATCATTTTTAAAAGAAAAAGAGATTGTGTTCTTTTTTTTTTTTCTGTCTGAAATTTCTATGACCTTGCTCTACACGGAGCAGGGCAGGGCCTCAAACCATTTCAAAACTGTTCTGGCAAGCACTATAGGAATGCACAGGGTCACTGCAGACCCAAGCATTCTGGAGGCTTGCTAGATTGTGTTCTTTCTTTGTGGGTTGGGTGAATACAGTGAACTCTAAGAATGTCACTTAAGCTGGGTGTGGTAGCTCATGCCTGTCATATCAGCACTTGGGAGGCCAAGGCGGGTGGGTCACCTGAGGTCAGGAGTTTTAGACCAGTCTGACCAACACAGTAAAACCCCGTCTCTACTAAAAACACAAAAAATTAGCCACACGTGGTGGTAGACAACTGTAATCCCAGCTATGCGGGAGCCTGAGGCAGGAGAATCACTTGAACCTGGGAGGCAGAGATTACAGTGAGCTGAGATGTCACTACTGTTCTACAGCCTGGGCAACGAGTGAAACTCCATCTAAAAAAAAAAAAAAAAAAAAAAAAGGATCAGTTTAATTAGGCTTTTTCTAGAAGTAAGCACATATTTTTAAAAGCCTAGCAGCTTGCCTTAGAATGTTCTATTAGGCCTTTCTCCAGCAAATATCATAAAAAGTTTAGGACTATTTGGTTCTCCAGAACACGAGTTCCCAGACTTTTAGAATTTGCCAAGTCATAAACATTTTAAAGAACAGGAGACATCATAAGAATAGTAACATCTTAATTTGAGATAATTTCAGTTATTATCTTTATCACCATAAATTCATTAAAGAAATGAGATTTTAACAAAATTGAATGGTCCTAATTTCAGAGTAATTGTCATCTTTTAAATAGAAAAAAAGTCAGGTTTGTGAACAATTCCCAAGGATGATAGCAAATTTGTCAAGACTTCATGAACAAGATATGATTGTGCATCCTTTATTCTGGAAAGCTCATGAAAGGCTAAAATTTCATTAAAAGCTGGCCACCTGCCAGGGGGCTGTTAGCATGCTGTTCTGATGCCAAAAGAATGATACCTGCCAGCTTCCTGTGCTCCCTTGTTTCTCCCTCTCTGTACACAAGAAATGTTTCAGTCGGATCAGCTTTGCACCTGACTGTCTGATGGAGGAAGGGTGTGAGCAGATTACACAGAGCCAATTCAAAGCCTGCTGTACTTCCTGAAATACGTGTTCTCATAAGCAACACACATCAAGGCTAAGAGACGTTTGAAGTGAGTGAAGATAAGTTTTTGTAGGTCCAAATGTCAGTGGTGACCTAAAATATTGAGCCTCCCAGTTTTCTTCATTTCTAAAACTCATTGCTCAGTGTTTCCTTGCCACTTTGCTGGCACAGTGTGCAAATGAGTGCTTTTGGGAGATTGCAACATAGGTGACCAAAAAAACTTATCCCACATTTGTTAACAGTGAGGAGACCACATGTGAAATGGAGATAACAAATAATTAGCAAGATGTGAATCCTTGTTTAAGATAACATTGATTCCATCTTCTGGCTCTCTGATGCATTGAAATAGGAGTAACAGCTAGAAGGCACTCATTCAGAATATCATGGAAATGTTTAAAAGTGGGGGAGAAAATTTTTGTGCAATGTTATTTGGTTGTATTAGAACCTATATTCATGAACTGATTCTATAAACACAGCAGTTGAATAAATCATCTAAGAACTGAAAATCAAGCAATGAATGGACACTCCCCAGAGGATGCTAAGCTGTTTTCATAAGGCAAAGGAAAAAGAAAATGAAGGCAATGAAAGAAGTTAGACTTATAGATGCTTGAGGTATTCCAATCACTTTATATTTCTGTAAAAATAAATCTTACTGATGGTTAGTTCCTGCCTCATGCTGACAGTTTACAAATAAGAATAGCAAGGTTCCATTTTAGAGCAGACAGTGTGGAGCCCTCTTCAAAAGCATTTTTAAATTAGAATGACAGAGCTTCACAAGCATTCTTTGCAGTAAAAGATGAATAGTAATGCTTCAAAAAAACAATAAACTAGATCTATAGTCTTTCACCCCCCCTTACTGTAATGGCAATGATTGGCCCCCTACAGTTGGATGCTTTGTTTCCTTGATTTTTGCACTTATCAATAGAAAAAGCACAATAGTGTATCCCTCATTAACAAAACTTGTGATCTACTAAAACACTGTTTCAATTTGGGAAGGTCTTCCTCTATGAAACACTGAGCAATGAGTTTTCAAAATGAAGAAAACTGGGAGGCTCAATATTATAGGTCACCACCAAAACTTGGATCCACAAAAGCTTATCTTGACACACTTCTATGACTTTGGAAACGTGGCTTAATCTCTTAAGTTTCTTATTTAACATTGGGATAAACACCATACTTATTTTATAGGGTTTTTGTGTAGATTAAAGAAGATTTTAACCAAAGTTCTTAGTGTCATTTCTGGTTCATAATTAAGTGTTCAAATACTGTTACCAATTATTAACATTATTGTTTATTTTATTATTCAGTCTCAATGATAGATGGTTTTGGTAAGAGAATCCTAAATGTTTGACCCAAGATACAAGGGTAGAAGTTAGAGATTTTAAAAAGTCATTTGAAATCTATTGCAAAGATGAAGAAGGAGACTCAGGTAACTAGGATCACCTTCCACTTGACTTCCACATTGTATTTCAGTAGAAGAAAAGGCTGACTGACTGGCGCCCCCCTAAATCATCTTCCTATAGATAGCAGGCATGGTCTGGGGGAATCTCTCTGCAAGACATTGTTTTTACTTAAACAAGATAAACCCCCTACACCACTCCTCCAATGACCAAGACACTTTTACATGTAATTTCTAAAACTGTAAACCCAAGACCTTTTCACTTGTAATTTCTAAGGCTGTAAACCTAAGATCCTTTCACATGTAATATCTAGAGTGTAAGCCTATATAAAGGCAGAGCTTCTCTTTGTTAGGTGAGCTTGGCAGTTAGACAAAACATGTCGCCTCGCTCCCGGGCCATAATAAAATACCTCTTCCTTCCTAGTTCGGTGTCCGAGAGGTCTGTTTCTTGTGGCCCATCCTGGTTCAAAGAAACAAAAGTAATACAAACCCTAATGGATAGGCAGAAAGAGACATAAAAATGCTCTGAAAACACTGACAGATGAAAATAAAGACATAAGAAGAGATTTCCCATTTAAATAACCATACTATGTAAAACAGTATATAAATTCAATGCAATCCCTATCACATCCCAATGGCATTATTTACAGAAATAGAAAAAAAATCCTAAATGTGTATGGAATCACAAAAGGCCCTGAATAGTCGAAGCAATTCTGAGGAAAACAAAGTTGGAGGCATCACACTTTCTGACTTAAAATCATTTACAAAGCTATAGCCATCAAAACAATATGGAACTGGCATAAAGACAGACACATAGACCAGTAGAGCGGAAAAGAGTCCAGAATTCAAACATATAGAGTCAGGTAATTTTTGACAAGGGCATCAAAAAGACACAAAGGGGAAAAGATCATTTCTTCAGTAAATGGCACTGGGAAAACTCAATTTCTACATATAAAAGAATGAAATTGGACCCTTATCTTAAACCATATTAAAAAATCCACTCAAAATGAATCAAATATCTAAATGTAAGGCCTGAAATCACAAAACTTCTACAAGAAAATACAGGGGAAAATCTCCTTTACATTGACCTTGGCAATGATTGCTTAGATATCACACCAAAAGTTCAGGCTACAAAAGCAAAAATAAATAAGACTCTATCAAACTACAAAGCTTCTGCACAGCAAAGAAAACACTTAACAAAATGAAAAGGTAGCCTGCATATTGGAAAGCAGTATTTGCAAACCATATATCAGATAAGGGGTTAATATCAAAGATTTTTAAAGAACTCATACAACTAAATAGCAACAAAGCACATAATCAAGTTAAAAATAAGCAAAGGACTTGAATAAACATTTCTCCAAAAATGACATAAAACCAGCCAACAAGTACATGAAAATGTGGTTATTATTATTAATCATCAGGGAAATGTAAATCAAAACCACTGAGATACCACCTCACACCTGTTAGGGTAGTTATTATCAAAAAGGGAAGAGATTAAAAAGTGTTGGTGAGGGTGTGGAAAAAGGGAAACTTTGTACACTGTTGGTGAAAATGTAGATTGGTGCAGCTGTTGTGAAAAACAGTATAGAGATTCCCAGACTGGGCTTGGTGGCTTATGCTTGTAATCCCAGCACTTTGGGAGGCTCAGGTGGGTGGATCACCTGAGGTCAGGAGTTCAAGACCAGCCTGGCCAACATGGCGAAACCCTGTCTCCACTAAAAATATAAAAAATTAGCCAAGAATGGTGGCATGCTGCTAAGGAGGCTGAGGCAGGAGAATCACTTGAACCGGGAGGCAGACATTGCAATGAGCCAAGATTATACCACTGCACTCAAGCTTGGGTGACAGAGTGAAACTCTATCTAAAATAAATAAAAATAAATAGAAATTAAAAATAGAACAATCATGTTGGGCATGGTGCTCACACCTATAATCCCAGCACTTTGGGTGGCCGAGGCAGGTGAATCACCTGCGGTCAGGAGTTCAAGACCAGCCTGGCCAACATGACAAAACCCTGTCTCTATTAAAAATACAAAAATTAGCTGGGCATCATGGCACATACCTGTAATCCCAGCTACTCTGGAGGCTGAGGCAGGAGAATTGCTAGAACCCGGGAGTCAGAGGTTGCAGTGAGCTTAGATAGTGCCATTGTACTCCAGCCTGGGTAACAGAGTGAGGCTCTGTTGCAAACTTCTGTTTGCAAAATGCCCTATCATTCTGCAACCCCCAATATGTTTGTTTGTTTGTCTCAAAACAAAGGAAATGAAATCGCTTCCTTGTAAAGATATCTGTACTTCCATGTTCATTGCAGCCGTATCACAGTAGCGAAGATATAAAACAACCTACAAACAACCTAGATGGCCATCAGGGGACAAATGGATAAAGAAAATAAGGAGCATGTGTGTGTGCGTTTGTGTGTGTGTGTGTGTGTAAGTAATTTCTTTATTCATGTGCCATTTGTCCACTGATGGACGCACACACACACACACACACACACACACACACACAATGGAATATTATTCAGACTTTAAAAAGAAAGAGATCTTGTCATTTGCCACAACATGGATAGACCTGGAAGATATTATGCTTAGTGAAATATGCCAGAAACAGAAAGAAAACTATTGCATGATCTCATTTATATGCAAAATCTTTTATTTAAAAAAAAAGGCATAGAGATAGGGAATAAAAACAGTATTTGCTAGGGCAGTGTTGGTGGGGAATGGGGAGATGTAAGTTAAAGAATGTAAAGTAGCAAATACGTAGGCTGTCCAAAGATCTAATGTACCACATGAAACTATAGTTAATAATAGTGTTTTGTATTCAGGATTTTGTTAAATTGTAGATTACAGCTGTTCCTGCCACAAGGTGAAAAATGAGTAACTATGTAAAATGATGGATATGTTGATTTGTTCCACTATGATAACTATTTTAATGTATATTTGTATCTTACAACATCATTTTTTATACCTTAAATATATACAATACCTAAGATAAAATTTATTTCAGATTAAATAAATAAGAGATTCCCTTATTTATTTAACAAGCACTTTAAAATACAAAGGGGCAAGCACTATTGTTAGCACTTTATACATACTGATTCATACAATCTTAGCAATACTATAAGGCAAGTACATACACACACACAACACAAAATATTATTCAGACTTTAAAAAGAAAGAGATCTTGTCATTTGCCACAATATGGATGGCTCTGGACAACATTATGCTAAGTGAAATATGCCAGACACAGATTCAGTTTTACAGATAAGGACTAGGACTATGAAGCTAGGGAAGTTAAGTAGTGTACCCAAAGTAATGTAATTAGTAAGTACAGAGTCAAAATTTGAAACCTGATAAATGCTTCAGAGTCTTTGCATTTATCCACTTTATGTACCAAAGTTTCCCTTCCATACTGTTTAAAGTATGTGCCAGGAAAAAATGTCCAGAGCAAGCAAAAACATTGCTAGATTAGGGACTTAGCATAAAGGGAACACTGAATCATTAGAGTAGTTACTGTCTTTGAGGAAAATACTTAAACTAGAGTTAAGGGCCAGCAAGGGACCCCAAAAACAAGGCTTGAATAAGTCCACTATGGAAATAATAAAACTATATCATCTAGTAGTAAAACATAATTACCCCAGTCTTCCTAAAGCTCTTGAATGGAAAAAAAAAAGGCAATCAAAACTTGTGTTCAGGCCCATGTTTCATCTTTCCATCTCAAACAAATATAAAGGGAGAGCCTCAACACAGTATTCAAAATTATGTTCAGCCTGATGACAAAGATAAAGCTACAGCTGTTGCATAAAGGAGATTAAAATTCAGTTGGAAACATGTGCCACATAACGTGCAAAAGTGTTAGTGAAACACTGCAGTGAACTAGAGTTCTTACCAACAGTGAAGCCCGCCTATATAGTCTCTCTCTCTCTTTTTTTTTTTTTTTTTTTTTTTTTTTGTCTGAGACAGAGTCTCGCTTTGTTGCCAGGCACCAGGCTGGAGCGCAGTGGCGCAATCTCGGCTCACTGCAACCTCCGCCTCCTGGGTTCAAGCAATTCTCCTGCCCCAGCCTCCTGAGTAGCTGGGACTACAGGCACACGCGACCATGCCCAGCTAATTTTTGTATTTTTAGTAGAGACGGGGTTTCACCATTTTGGCCAGGATGATCTCGATCTCTTGACCTCATGATCTGCCTGCCTTGGCCTCCCAAAGTGCCGGGATTACAAGCATGAGCCACCACGCCCGGCCCTATAGTCTCTAACAGTCCTTGAAATGTTACTCTTGTGCCTCAGGATTCTGCACTCCATTTTGAACAAAGGGTACAGTGGTGTTAGAAAGAGTGCAAATCCTGCAATTCCCACTTATCAGTGCTGTGAGTGTGGGCAAATTATTGAGACCTATCAAGTTGCACTTTCCTTACTTATAAAAATGGAGGGAAACCCCACCTTGGTTGAATAAAGTAAAATTAAAGATAATATATGAGCATTATGCCTGCTTGTAATAGGTATTTAATAAATGCTAGATTGATTAGAGGACAGTTTATTGAGGAGATACTTATCACCAAAGTCAAACAAATAGGCAAATAAACAAACATTTTGCATTATAGCTCTGAAGGTGGGTCTTCCCCAACACAAGGCAATGTAAGAAGCATCTACATTGTGTGAAGAACAAGATAGACCACAGGTGGCTTTCTCAATCATAATAGAAAGAGAACAAAGAAATTATTATCTTCTGGAAAGAAGACAATCTGCAGTAAAATCTTAAATAGTCCCAATAACATTACAAGCAATATGGACTTCTCTATGTGTCCATGCTTTGATGATGTTTCTGAATATTTATCTTCCATCTGGAGGAAAGACAACTCCAAATGAGTTTATGCTGAGCCTGAAGCATCTGTGGTCAAATGGTGAACTGGCATCATCATTTCCATTTTACAGATAAACTTAGAGAGTAGTGAGAGATAAACCAAGAGTGTTGAAAGTTCAAGGGCCCTGCCACTATCTTACAGAAGCAAAACTAAAGCAAGAGTACTAAGAGATAAGCTGAGAGGGTACTTAAGGTCCAAGTGCCCTGCCAGTATTTCCCAGAAGTGAGGCTGGAAATAAAACAGAAGCCTACATTGCTTCCTTCTAGGATGTTCTAAGTAAATGCTCTCTCTAACCTTAAATAGCGTTTGTCTCTGTTGCTAGCAGCTATTAGTGAAGACACTCGTCTTAACCATATTTCCCTTGCCATTGTATTTGTTCATTTACTAAGAAATGATGTGATGTTATTATTGTATTTTTTCTTTGAGACTTAGTTTTGCTCTTGTTACCCAATGTTGTGATCTCAGCTCAATGCAACCTCTGCCTCCCAGGTTCAAATGATTCTCTTGCCTCAGACTCCCAAATAGCTGGAATAACAGGCACTCACCACCACGTCTGGCTAATTTTTGTATTTTTTAGTAGAGACAGGGTTTTGCCATGTTGACCAGGCTGGTCTTGAACTCCTGAGACGGGGTTTACCATGTTGACTAGGCTGGTCTTGAACTCAGGTGATCCACCCATCTTGGCCTCCCAAAGCGCTGGGATTACAGGCATGAGCCATCATGCTGGCCGATGTGATGTTATTATTTTCACATCAGTGGTATTAGCACTGGATGTCACTGTTGCTTCATGCAAAGAGAATACAAGTGTGCCTCTTCCTTCATGAATTTCAGAAATGACTGTTACTTAGAGAATAGCTCATCATGTGCTCTGGCAGAACCACACAGTACTCCCTACCCAGCCTGGCACTGGTGTTGCTATTTTCAGTTCCTAAATCTAATCTATTCCAAGAACAAGAGTCCAGGGAAAAACCCATTAAATGTCTGAGGTACAGAGTTGATATAATTCATCTGACACTCAAATTACTAGAAAAATCTATTTGTGAGCAAAAATTTCTGTCCTTACTATGTATTTTATTTTAGAAAAGAAAATCCTTAATACTTTAAATGTATGTATGAATCAGAATAAATTTCATCATTATCCCATGAAGAGTTCCAGAAGGATTTCTTTGGTGAATGAAACACAAATATTAACTATTGCTTCTTCTCCCACTCACTTCATAACCAAGTAACAACCAGTCATCAAGGCTATGAAAGTTCTGAGTCTGACCTTCTAACCTGCTCTTGGACATAAGCAAGCACAGCAGGCAATGCATTTCAAGACAATTACAGGCATAACTCGACTATTTACAGGACACAGCATTGTAATAAAACAATCTTTTTGATATTTCCGAGGTAACAGTTAAATACTGCAACAGTGGTGGCCCATCAGTGGTGGGAAAAGACCAACTGCTCCTGAGGGTGGAAAATAATTTTGCAGTTCAAGTTAGTGAAGGGTGGCATTTCTTCTTCCATTATATTAGAAGTGGAATGAGTGTGCTGCAGCTTTTTTTGGTTTTGTTTTTTTCATGATTTCCTCATGATAATGTTGTGGTTACTTTAGCAGGGGGTGGAAAACTGATAAGTATAATTGCTGTAATCACAGGATGTATAGGATGTAAATATTTGCAAGGCAATTAAAAACTTTGCCTCTTTAGGTTCTTAAAATCAGAGGCACATCTGAGCAGAAAACAAGTGGAGAGTTTAAGAAAACAAGCAGGAAAGATTTTTAAGTGGCAAGAATATGAGATGATTTATCGAGCATTCATTTTGTGGTTTGGTCAGATATGAGTGTTGCGGGAAAAGAGCAAAATATTGTGGATTAGGAAAAAAGTGTCATCAAATAACTAAAAATAAATCTCAGAAGATCACCCCAGGGTTATAAATGATCACAGTGTGTGGCATTGTCAACTATTCTCTCAAGCTGGCACATTGTTTGAGAGGATGTCTAACTGCCAAGTTGTTATTGTAACAAGCCAACGGGTTTGCCTCATTCATTAAATACATGGAGGATGGTAGTGAAAATAAACCATGCCAGATGACCACCATCCAAAGTGACAGTATTTCTTTGAGAGTAAGCTTTTCTTTTTCACTCTTGCCTGATTCATAGGTAAATACTATTTCTCCTAATGTTCCAAGAAACATTTTGATTGTGTTTGACTCATATCTGCTAAATTTCTGTACATATGATCATCTTTCCTACCAGCAGAGATAGTGAAAAAAAGTATATTCTACACTGTGTTGATGAGAGAGTTTGCATAAGGTAGGAAAGAAGGGGGCTGAACAGCATACAGATACTCTACAGCAAGGTTAACATTTACAAATGCCAATTAAGTTGTAGAAAAATAGTAATTTGTTATGTTCTGTAATTGACCTCATCATGCCCTCCATCCTCCATCACGCTGATTAAGAAAAAAAAAATCCCAAACAAACAACCCTAAAACCTGATGAACAGTAACTCTGTCTCTTGTGGTTTTAAAGACTCTCAAGTTAAAACACTTGAAGGGTAAACAGTCAGTCATTTTGGATTTCTTACCTCTTCAGTGTGTTTAGGATGGTATCTAGGGACATGCCATCTCATGAGAACAAGGGAAAGAGGGCTATGATCCACAATTCGTCCTCTGCCAGCCCTGCTGACTCTGACTGCGGAATAATTGGGAGGTCATGGCATGGTTCTCTCTCCTTGCGGTGTATGTTTCCTGTAGTATCTGGATTCTAGAGCTAAGGTCTATGCTCTCAGGGTAGACAGAGCTGAGTGACTGCTTCCATGAAAGTCAGCGAACTCATGCTAGCGAGGCTCCAAACTTTGATTCTTTCTGTCAGCCTTGATTCTCTGAGACTTATTGGCATTTTCTTGGGGCTGTTGACCTTGCAGTGGTCCCCACACCTCGAGCCATGGCAGCCCCTTGGCAGTTATGCCTAATTTTACTTAGTTCTCCTGTCTTTTTATCCTCGACTCACCCACTTCTTCCCTCACATGGTCATGCTGGAATATCTGGACCTGTTTCTTATCATGGGTAGACTGTAGACCAGGCAGGGGCTTGCTGTCCCAAGGCCACACATCTAGACCTTCCCTCTGCTGGCACTGATCCAGTACCATACACCATGTTGCTCAGTACAGAAGAAAGCATAGCAGAGGCTTGGATGTTCTCTGTTTTCCCTAGCATAATACTGATAATGAAGAATCCAGATCAGAGTCTCTCATATGCCTCTTCTCTCTAAACCTCACCCAAAGGCCCTTGGGCAGCACCCTCATACTCACCTAAATCACCTGGTTTTTACAGCCCCTCATTTTCTAATCTCAGAAGTTGAAGAGTTTTCTATTATTTTCTATCCCAAGGAAACACCATCTATTTTATCCTTCCTCACAGAGTATGATAGCAAAGCTCTAAGCCTTGACTTGCAAGTTCTATCCTTGAAACAAAAAGGAAGCTTTGTATTAAAAAAAAATTTTTTTTTTAAGTAAAACCATGACTTGGTAGATATTATCTTATGCTGGATAAAAAAAAATTAAATCAAATTTTTAAAACTGAAAATTGACTTCATTCTCTTCTCACTGATGTAATTACCGGCATTTGAGTCTCTGGATTAAGAGTTATGAGGTAATAAAAAATGGAGAAAATCAGTTTAGTGTCTTAAAAATATATCATCTCACCTAAACTGCTCATTCAAAAACCCTTAGCAGTCATCCAGGTTTTGAATCTGTGCAAAGTTATGTGATGCTAAAGGCCTCCAACCCTGGCTTTCTCTCACTTCTGTGTAAGAGAAAAAGATTTAATGACTCTAAGCTAAAAGACTCACAGCTAATGAAGAGAAATAACCAAGAGGCAGATTTTGACTAATCTAACAGAGCCCCATTTCATTCAAAGTTAGATTCTGATATTAGTATGTAATGCAAATGCTGCATTTATAAAAGTCATTCTTGAAAAACTATATAAGTTGCTGTAAAATTCATTTTTTTAACTCTATGAAAAGGTCCAAAAATAGTATATTTCAGCTCACCCAATAACCAGTTTTTACTCCAGAAATAGGGGAAATGTTGTTTGAAAAAGGTGTATCTTCAAATTCTGCAATATATTCAGTGCTGCTCACATTATGAGGGACACATAAACCAGGGACTATCCAATCAATAAAATTGTTTTTCTCTCTTTTTTGTTCCAGAGAACATGGAGTTGAATTTCCTGAGGTTAAATGTAACTGATGTAACTCCACTATATGTGGGCAAATGTTCTAATAAATATTACTATTTGATACAAAATGAGATGCAAGTATGCTGAAAATTATCAGATGATAATGAAAATTATGGTAATAATAACAGTATTTGCATGTCTCTGTGCCAGACATATTATCTTATTTAATCTTCACAACAATCTTATGAGGCAGATACTATTATCATCCCTATTTGAAAAAAGAAAGCAGAGAGGTAATATTTAGAGAATAGTATCTTGCAGCATTAAGTAATCAGCCTAGACAAAAAACAAAAGATATATTTTGTAGATGCCAATTATCTTAGATTTACGGATTTTCTGTTTAAAAAAATCAGAAAATGGAATGATTGCCACAAATAGCATAATATAAATGTGAATATTTAGATCAAAATCATTGAAAATATATTTATTTCTGCTAGGCCTGTGGAAAAGAAAAATTGAAAGTAATTATAGAATAAATTTGCTATTACTAAAGAGTTATAATAGTCTCTTGCTTGGAATTCTAACATAAAATGATGCATAAAATGCCTGGGCACATTCAGGATTGGATGGATATATTTTCTAGTTGGTGAATTTCTATTGTTTCCACATGTATACTAATTAAAACAATTTCAAACTTAATTTGTTAAATAACATTTAAGTCTTGCAGAGCATGCTTTTTAACATTAAGCTTTGTCTCTCTTTGCATGCTAATCTTCAAACACACTTTCTAAATCAGTTCTTGTCTGATAAATATGTCTATTTGGTTTACTTTTTTGACTCATGTTCTGCAGTAATTTAATTTTTTTTCTGAGTCACAAATTGGAAGTAAGGAAAGCATGAACCCATTGGGCTTTCTTTCCTTTTGGTAAGTTTAGACAAAGATGAGGCGACATGTCTTTCATTAAGTAGACAGTAACTTCTTAATGTTTGCAGAACCAGATGAACAAAATGATAACCTCTCTGTTGATTAGAATGTCTGATTCCCTCTAGGAGATCTTAAAGAAAGCCAATTAGCATTAGCAGATGTGTGTGCAATGGATAAGGTAAAAAAAAAAAAAATGAGCACAGTAGTAGCTTTCTAGGGACTTGGGAAAAAGATAGGATTTCTGGAGAAGGGGGATGTTTGGTTTAAGGCTTTACATAGAAGGTCATTAGAAAACTGTGACAAAAGGGACAGTCACAAATTTAAGAAAGATGTGTATTATAGGACAAATACAGATACCGTATACCAGCATTTGTTAGGTAAACAATACTTAAAAAGTATAAGAAACCAGAAAAGCATCCTGTGAGGAGGGAAATATGTATCACATTTTCTTTCATTTTGAGATTGTACTCTGGAGCCAAACATTGTAAGAGCTTTAGGACAAAATTTGACTCTGAAATCCTTCAGAGTTCAGTACAACTCCCCAAGTAATTCTCAACATGGTCTACAGTAGTGTTGTTCAATAGAAGGACAATGTGAGCCATGTAGGTACTTTAGAATTTTATAGTAACTATAAAAAAAGAAAAGCAGGAGAAATTAATTTTAGTGCTATACTTCAACTTAGTGCATCAAAAACATTATCTTTTGAACAAATATCAACACTAAAAAAATTAATGATATATTTTACTTTTTTTGGACTAAGTTTTTGAAATCTTGTGTGTCTACAACACTTATACTGTACATATGGTATTGGAGCTAAATTTTCACTGGAAATATGTGATGAGGGATTACACTTCATAAGATTTACAGCTGAAAAAGTAGCTTCACTTACCTATGCTTTTCCAAATATACTTAAATGTTTCCCATTAACTGAAATGAGCAACAAAAAATCATTTTCTTTAACAGTCACATCTAATTTGCAAAACAGGTGTATCATTCCGTAGAATAATTGATTTCCTTTGAAGCAAAACTCTATCAGTTTCAAAGTAGGTATATCCAAGTTATGTAAATTTATTAACTCTTGTGTCAACCCAGTATTATCAAAGTAGGTATTTCATAAATTGAAAAGAAACTCTAAGAGCTTATCTATATCAACAAAGTGTTTCTCTAATTATTTGTACTTTTTGCAGTCAAACCCAATATTGATGATTATAATTAAAATCTTCTGTATATTGTTTCACGTTTGAAAAATATGTATAAAGTCACTACTATTGATTTGTATTCGTTTCTTCGGCTTCAGAAAATCTTGATTTAAAGTATTCAGTAAATCTTTGTAAACTTTTTTCATGACTCACTTAATGGATGTTAGCAAAGAACATTAGATTATTTAATCTGTATCAGTTTTTTTTTTAGAGACAGGATCTCACTCTGTTGCCCAGGCTGGAGTGCAGTGGTGCAATCACAGTTCATTGCAACCTTGAACTCCTGGGCTCAAAGCCCACCTCAGACTCCCAAGGAGCTAGGACTGCAAGTGCTTGCTACCATGCTTGGCTAACTTTAAATATTTTGCGTGTAGAGATAGGGTCTTGCCATGTTGCCTAGGCTGGTCTTGAACTCCTGACCTCAAATGATATTCCCACTGGGGCCTCCCAGAGTGCTGGGATTATAGGCATGAGCCACTGTTCTCATTCCCATTTTGAATGATTTTAACGATTACATTTATGACAATTTTCAATCACTCAGAAAGTAGAGCACAAATATTTCTAATGTGCATTATACAGTGGAATGAAAAAATAAGGAAAACATCTATCTCTTGTTTTAAAATTTCTGTGTATTCAGATTTTTAAATTTACTGTGGCTGGAGTTTATTGAGATTAAAACTGATTTTTTCAGATCATTTAAAACTTTTCCTCTTGGTGGGAGTTCAAAGTATGTATCTGTAGCATTATTTAATTTTCTTAGTCATGGGTTGACAGCATTTCTTTGTAAATTTGAAGGTTGAAACAATTGTACCTATGGTATTAATTGAGCAGTCTCTCTTATAGTCTATGACTTATCTAAAGCTAAAAAAAAAGACTTTCAACTTTTAAAATTTTTAAATTTTTAATATTTCTGGAGTTTACATTCTATTGGTAATTGTTTGCTATATTAATTGAAGATGTTTTACTTTTTATAAAATACCTGTTTTAGATTTTTTTTCTTATAATTATCTAACAAAATTATCATACTTGAAACAATGTGATGTTTTTTTTTGTTTTGTTTTGTTTTTTTGAGACAGGCTCTGGCTCTGTCTCCCAGGCTGAAGTGCAGTGACATGCTCACAGCTCGCCGCAGCCTGGAAGTCCTGGCCTCAAGCAATCCCCCCACTTATTCTTTCCAAAGTGCTGAGATGACAGGTGTGAGCAAATGTGCCTGGCTCATGAAACAACACGATTTATTTTACCTCGTATCTATAAATGACTTTCTCTTTTTGCTCTGGAACTCAAACCATTTGATGACTTGTCAAACTCAGATTCTGTTAAAAAAAAATTTAAATATTTTTCTTTAGAGATTGAATTGTAATTTTACGTAACTAAATTTGTCTATTTTTATAACTGTTGAGAAAAAGATTATCAAACTTACTACACATTTCCTAAACACTGTTCACTTTATTATCTTAATTTTTTTTACACAAGCAAACAGCTTTTTGCTTTGATATAACAACAAAGTATAATTGCCCCTCATCATTACATTTGACCTACGTTTTTCTAATTTTTTTTACTGTGTCTATGAAAATACTAGCATCTTCATTTTCAACTGATTCTGCCTCTGATGGATTCCTTTATTTTACATTTGAAATTTTGCTCATACTAATTTATTTATTTATTTTCTGTTTAATTTTTATTTATTTATTTATTTTAATTGTATTTTGGGCACTGGTGTACATGTGCACATCCAGCATCCTGCAGGATTGTTGCATAGGTACATACATGCCATGGTGGTTTGCTCTCTCTATCCCCTGCCCTGACCCCCACCGCTCATACTAATTTTAAATAAAAATATTTAATTTAATTACAATAACCTTAAAATATTTCAGCTTAATGAACAATATTAATTTATATAAGTGTCACCGTAACTCCTGCCTGCATAAAAAATTCATATAAATATGTTACAAAAATCATCTCAACTGCCTCAAATCCATTGAGGCTGACAAAATGTACTATAGTTAAAGTGAGCTATAGTTCTACCAAAACTATAAAGCTATATTGAACAGAAAAAATAGTTTGCACTGCTTCCGTTTTTAAGTTACTTCAAATCAAATCAAACAAAAAATTCGTTTTCTCGGTCTCCACAATTCCTCAGTCACATTTTTAAGTGCTCGATAGTTGCTTACGGCTAATGGCTCAAACCCAGATAAAGATAATAAAGGCATATTGTTATCTGTATTTGTATGTGTGATGGGGAAGGGGCATAATTCTCACCCCACTCGTTACACTTCCCCCTGCCCATCTACCAAATTGTGCAGTTGGGTTTTTTATTGTTGTTGTTGTTTGTTTGTTCTGAAATGGAGTTTCTCTTGTTGCTCAGCCTGGAGTGCAATGGTGCGATCTCAGCTCACCGCAACCTCCGCCTCCCGGGTTCAAGCGATTCTCCGGTCTCAGCCTCCTGAGTAGCTGGGACTCCAAGGGCGCGCCACCATGCTCAGCTAACTTTCGTATTTTTAGTAGAGACAGGGTTTCCCCATGTTGGCCAGGCTGGTCTTGAACTCCTGACCTCAGGTGATCCACCCACCTGGACCTCCGTAAGTGCTGGGATGATAGGCGTGAGCCACCGCACCCAGACCGGAGTTGTTTTCACGGAAGCAGCTTCCAGAACTGATTAGACCACATTTACTAGTCTCACGATCATTCTGTGCTGAATGTTCCTGTACGTTGGTAGGGCTTTCTTAGATCTTGCTCATACATTTTCTGCTGTTTTCCTGTCTCCATAGATAAAAGTAACCCAGAGCACAAATCCTGAATGCACACTAGCCATCTTGAGCTCTCATCCTGTCATACAGGGTCGGAGGAATTTAGACTTTTAGACAAGCTCATGCAGCTCATCTTGGAAACCAATTAGTGGGGAAAAAAAAGGGGGGCTTAAATGAAGGCAGACCTCCACTTAGTCCTTGAGCCCAAATAATAGGCGAATGTTCAGTTTTCCAGCAAGCTAGAAATTGGGGGTGATTCGCAGCTCATTAACCTTCAAAGAAGGGCTGGGGCGCTTGTTTATCATTTGCATTTGCCTCTTGTGACTTTTTTCTCAGGAACTTCACGTGGTCAGAATTGTTAACAGGACTCAGTAATCCTAGATTTCCTTGCTAAACATCATCTCATTATAGCCCAGTGCCACAGTTATTTTTTAAAATTACCATTTTACTTTTATCTTGAGTTGCATTGCCATCTTTTTTGTAATGACCTTAGAGAAAAAGGAAAATGTTTTAATAAACTAATATATGTATGATACTTGGCAGAGGACTGCATCCTTATCAAGATAATGGTATTAATCACAATGACAAATTTTGAAGTCATAGAATTAATGAGGATATTAATTCTTAACTCTCGTCTTAAGCCAGAATCAGGAAGGTTCCTTGAAGACTTATATTTGACATTCAAACATCCCATACATTTGAACAGAGGTTGGTACAGTTTCGGTATTCCATATCCACCCTAAGGCCTATTGTTGAACCCTCTTGCTCCAGACAGTAATTAATCTGTCCTGAGCCGCCACTGCCACCTCGTGGTAGTGTAAGGAACTATCTGATACAAAATTGTCAACTTTGACATTCCACTTGCCTCTCTGTCTTTTTCTATCTAGCCTCCATTAATTCTTTATATGTCAATTTTCATCACATACACTGAAATAAGCATAGTGTGCTGGTTAAAAGTATAACTCTGGAGCTCACTTCTCTCCTTCACCCCTCACCAGCTATGTGGCTTTGGACAAGTTGCTTAACATTTTTGTCCTTCAAGTGCCTAATTTGTAAAATGGTAATAAGAATAACTCCTACCTCATAAAATTGTTTCGGAGAATGAGTCATGTAAGTCATGTATATACTGTGCTAAAAAAAATAGTGGTGGACATACAGAAAATGCTCAACTCACGCTAAAAAATAACAGCTATCATTATACACATGCGTATATCCTTTATAGCTACTTTCATATTTCCCTTTTTCCTTCCAATTTTGGTTATTTTTCCATCTTTCGCAAATCAAACCAAATCGTATCTGATAAATGTCTTATTATTACAAGTGATAAGAAATATTACTATTTCAATGAAAAAGAAGTTGATTTGCTTTTTAAAACAATTTTTGCATTTTGAGATAGGGTCTTGTTCTGCCTCTCAGGCTGGAGATTAGTAGCACAATCATGGCTCACTGTAGCCTTGAACTTCTTGGCTCAAGCAATCTTCCAACCTCAAAAAGGACTTGAAATTTCCAGTCTTTCGAGAATCTGGTACTATAGGTGTGCACTGTCATGCTCAGCCCTTTTTTTTGTTTTTTGGAGAGATGTGTTTCCTTATGTTGTCCAGGCTCTTGTTTGGAACTTACGGACTCAAGCCTTGGCCTCCCAAAGTGTTGGTTCATTTTAACACGAAACGCAATGTTACAAACACAACTTGTAAAGCTCCTGGAAATGACTAGAAGAGCCATTTGGAATCTTAGCAAAAATCTTCATTTGCTCCCTAACTTCTAGCAAAAATCACCTTTAAAAACATCATTAGCTGTGAACAAATTAAAAACATTTTTATCCCACTTTGTCTTCTTTTTAAAAATCAAACCAATGATTTAAAATTATTTGAATTACACGAATGCTAAACAATTTCTTGTTGTAAAACCTTTAAACAAGAGATAACGCAACAATTCTCTTTAACTCCCTCTTCTTACAAATCCACTAGCTGCCCCAGAGATTGAGACTATCCCTTTGGTATATATATATATATATATATATATATATATATATATATATATTTAAAGCCTTTTTCCATGTGTGTCTTAAAATCTTTAGAAAATTCCTTACTTATTCTGGACACTTCTTTCTTCATCATTCCTACACGTGGTGTCCAATTATCTGACTTTGTAACAGCGACTTACAAATGTCCCCAGGAGATGGATGACAGGGATCTGGCATCAGCATAGAAGTGTAGTCCAAGGCCCTTTCACTCCACTCGTTGGTCCCATGGAGAGCCTTCCTTCTTTTAAATTTGAGGACTCTCATCTTCTTGATCCTCTCTGTCTAGACCCAGTTTAACTAGACTTTGCGAGCAGAAAATGGTCTCTTCAAGTATGAATCCAAACCTTTCCGACCTGGACATAGATCAGCAGTTTTCTTTGAATTTCTGCTTCTGTTTCCCCATGGCCTGAGAATGCCTTGGGGATTAAGAAAGACAAATATAAAGAATCCAGAGGATTACTATTTTGAAATGTTATTTCATCACATATTTATTTGTGCATATATGGAAATATTTTAAAGAGTTTGTGGAAAATGGAATTAAAAGATAAAAATAAAAACGTAAACTTTGTTTCTCAACATAAGCTCCATAAAGTTCAAGACACTCTTGAAGGGAAAAAAAATTAGCCACTTAGTCTATTTGTAAAGAAGTGAGGGTTCTGGAAATCTAACCATATCAATGCAGTCTTGTTCCATGATTGACTGAAGAAAAATGGGTGCCCTGTAAAGACTTTTTGAAGATTAAGAAACAAAAAGAAGTCAGAAGAAGCCAAATCAAAACTGTAGGGAGAACACCTCATGATTTTCCATTGAAATGCTCACAAAATTGCCCTTGTTTGATGAGTGGACTTTCTGGTGAGGCTTTCCTGGACGTTTTTCTGCTAACTCTTTGGCCTTCTCAAAACTCTGTCAATAATAAGCAGATATTCACTGTTGTTTGGCCCTTTACAAAGTCAGCAAGCAAAATGCCTTGACCATCCCAAGAAATTGTCACCATGACCTTTGCTCTTGACCGGTCTGCTCCTGCTGTGACTGGGTCACTTCCGTCTCTTGGTGGCCATTGCTTTGACTGTGCTGTGTCTCCAGGATCATACCGGTAAAGCCACGTTCCAAATGCTGTTACAAATCTTTGAAGAAACGCTTTAGGGTCTTGAACTCATTTTTTGAAAGTTCTGCTGAAAGCTCTGCTCTTGTCTGAAGCTGATTTGGGTGCATTTGGTTTAGTACCTACTGAGTGGAAAGTTTGCTCAATTCGTCTTTCAGTTGGAACTGCGTAAACTGAACCAACTGAGATATCTATGTTGGTGGCTAATGTTTCTGCTGTTGTCAGTTCTTGTTAATTAGGATACACACAAGATGATTGTTTTCCTAGAAAATTGATGTGGATGGTCGGCTGCTGTGGGCTTCATCTTCAACATCATCTAGTTCCTTCTTAAAGCAAGTTATCCACTTATAAACTGAATATTTGAGACATTGTCCCCATAAACTTTTGGTAAAATATCAATGATTTCATCATTCTTCCACTCAAGCTTCAACATAAATCTGATGTTTGTTCTTGCTTCAGTTTTAGCGTAATTTATGTTGCTCTGATAAGGGCTTCTTTTCACACTGATGTCTTATCCTTCTTAGTGCTTCAAACTAGATCCTCTTCAGACATGTTATAACTAGTTAGTATGAGTTTATTTTGATGCAAAAAAATTTTAAGCTTCATGTGTAATTTAAAAAATAATACACAATTTAATGAGTTTTTGAAGACTCTTCATGTGGTAAATAAGCAGTTTTGTTTTAATTTACCTTTTTTCACACAAACGTCATCACAGTGTAGGTAATATTTGTAAGATTTTAAAAAATTTATCAATAATCTTGAAATAAATTTTAAAACATTTATTACATGAAATAACTGAGGAGTTTCCAAATTAAGAAGTTCACAAATTAGAGAAAAAAGTTAAACAGTACTTTAAAATGTCCTTTTTTTACTATTAGTTCTAATGTGTCAAACTTAGCATTTTTAGCCAACATTGCTTTGTACCAACTTTCACACTGTTAACTTACAAATGAACTTTATCAACATACTTATAAAGTGGTGACCTTCTGTATTTATACTGAAAATGCTTTTTGAACTTATTTTTACTTATTTCCTCAAAAAATTACTTGCCCTTAACATTTCTCACATGGTATGATTCCAAAATAACAAAAAGCCAGCAGACAAATCTTAGAATGCAAAATCATATTTTATATTTTTCATAAGTGGCTTAAAATATAACTTAATCTTTCAACATAGAAACTTATGTATACATTTTAAAAATACACAGTTGGTCATTTTCATTTGTGGTAAATTATATCTAAAGAGCTTCTCATGTGGAATTATTTGTAAATCAAATGACTAAGTTGTCTAAGTCAGACTGAAATTAAAAGTAAAAATATAGTTTAGATTGAATATGTATTTAAGTTCTGCTTCTTGTACTCTTTGTCATATATAAAGCCAGTAACTTAAGACAATCAGTATTACAGGTGAATACTAAAAAGCAAATTTAATCAACATATAAAACCTACAATAGTATTGTATGCATTTGGGGTAATTCATAAACATGTATTTCTATATAATTCCTCCATTTAAAAAAAAATGACAGCGTGTAGCTAAATAACTAGAATGAATGGTTTTCCAACACTTTGGAATTTCCTTTTGGAACAATATTTGAAAATGTCATATAATTGGCTATTGCAAGAGTAAAATTTTGCCAAGCCAAAAAATAAAATGCTATAAAAAGTGAGAGCCAACTGTGTTTTAAAATATTTTTTAAAGAAATGGGAAATATTAATCCAATCATTCTTTAAATGGTATTGGGTTTGTAAAAATAGGATAAGAGGGGGAGATTTTATGTTAGCAGTTGCTATGTTAATATAATAGTAAATTGTGTTCATTCTCTTATTAAGGTATGATGACTTCATTCGTTTTCTAATAAACTCAATACTGCATATGAAATATTTTAAAAGTCAAAGATTTGAATCCCCGGCATTATATAAAGTCTTTGACCATCTATCTGAAAAATGTTCATATAAAACAGATTGACAGAATCCCTTCTTATACCAACAGCCCACTTCCATGTTACATACCCATTCTCTCCTGACATTCATTGGTGAGGGCTGGCACAAGTCAGGAGGAGGAGAAAAAAAGGATGAATGAAAGGAAGAAATATTGTTTTGCTTTGCTTTGTTTTTTATACTATTGTAGCACTGAAAATACATCTGGACCTAAATTGGGCAAGGAAATTATTTTGGGGCTAGTTGGTAAGTTGGATATTTATCTGGAGTACATAATCACCCGCTTTTTTATTTTTACATTTTATTCTTGGCACAATTAGCACCTTGCCAGCATCTCCTGATATGGTCACAGAGTAAGCACTTTCATAATCTCATTTTTGCAATTACTATCTCTCCTTCCCAGGTAAGTGGTTTAAAAAAAAAAAAGCATACCGTGCATTTGTGGATTCTGCGTCTCTCTCATGGGCTAATTGGTTTACATGCAGTTTTTGTGGTTAGCCACTTAACTCTGAGGCTGTTTTTCACCTCATGATTCATGACATCCTTTTCACTCTATCAGGTCTTGCAGCAATTGTTCTATGGGGTTGAGCATGCAATTATTTTCTCATCATTTCTGTTTTTGTTCCTCATCCTGAACCCTTTTGAATTCTTGCTAAAGATAAAAGAAGGACTTCTAACTTAATGTAAAAATTGTATCTGTAATATAGGCTAAAAGTAGAAATGCCTGGAAATCCAAATATTAACTATTTTGGCTATTCTGGGAATGCTAAGATATCATGCAAATATAATGCGGTGGAGAATTTCAGTATACTTTTTATGGTTACTATTTTTTTTGAAATTTCTCTCCAGATGTCAAAGTCAAAAGAACATAAAAACCTGCATATCCAAGTAAAATTGGTATGCAATGTTGATATCAAGTCAGCCACTATTTTTTATAACACACACACAGCTTTCAATTTTCTGCTGAGTGCTATGGATGACGTAATATCAAAAGAGGATGAGGACTGTGACAGAGAGCATGAGGGCCAAGCACATGAGTCTGTCCCTGACTGCTGTGGAGGATTCCAGTCTCTGCCCCTTTTCTCAAAAAGTCTGCCTCATATGATTACAGGACGGATTAAATAGTTTGTTTAACACACCAACAGTGTCTTCAACAAAGAAAGCTCACAACTAGGTAGCTGTTACCTTATTATTACAAAGCAATCCATTGGCAAAGGCTGACCTATATGGGCTGGATTATAAAACCATAGATATTTGGAAATGGAAAGGCTTGTGAGAGCAGTGATCATCAAGAAAGCTTTTAAGGCCTTTGGGATAGACTTCAGCTGAAGGAAGTAGAAACTGGTAGGAAGGGGAATGAGAACAAATCTAGAAGGTAATTTATCTAGAGAAACTAAAGAAGCTCATTTGATAAGGAAGGAAGGTTAGTGTGGTAGGTAATGGGATATGGGATGGCAAAAAATGAAGACAGAAAATGGAGTTAAATTTTGTGTATTTGCCAATATAGTTATAAAATATAAATTTAGGGACTCTTTAGAGAGGGGAAATCCATCCCTTCCCTTTCTAAGGCAATCCCAATGTAATTGAACTAGAGGCTCAAGATCCCTGATCTGAAATCATTCCTAATGATTTAGCTTGTTTATATGTGGACAACTGTGAAGTTACCTTAACAATCACCTTGCTAAGATGAGGAGTATTTTAAGAGAATAATATTTAGCTATTTCAGAACACTGGCCTTAAAATAAAAGGGAAAGATGTTCTGAGGTATAGGGAAGAGAGTTATAAAGAAAATGGCATGCTGAGTATTTATAGGGGCATTTGGATGGTCATGGCAGTGGAACCTAAAACAGAATGTGAGACCTGTAATAACTAAGTCTGTCTGTGCTATCTTTACAGAGCTTTCTTTGTGCCTAATGTCCCACTCTCTTTTCAAGTTCAGTTTTTCTTAAAAATACATACCTATCCTTATTATCTCAAAATCTTAAAAATGATTGAAAATAATAACCTCTGCATATGTCTTTTTAATTTTGTGTACAAATCAGATTCTATGAAAGAGATAGCATCCTGTATCTTTGGCACTGACTGGCCAAAAGTAGATTCACTGCTTCCATAAGGTTAGGGTAGAGGATACCTAGAAGTCTCCTCACTGCTTCTCAGCGTACTTCACTAAATGACTGGCTAGACAGGCTGGTTTTTCACTGACGTATCAGCCATGTATATATCATTCTTTTCCTCCCTGAAACAGAGAAACTCTTGTGTAAACATGGGCCAAGTCCAAAGTCCATGTGAGGAGTGTCTCCTGTTACTCAGACATCAATTACTTCGATAGTGTAGTCAAATAATTCTGGAAAACCATCCTACCCTCTATACTGTATTTATGTTAGTTCTTTCCAGAGTAGATCAATGCATAACAAATGGCAGGTGGTTTAATAATAGAATGCAATTCTAAAAATAAGAAACAGCTTACCTGCTCAAAATTCTTACCAACTGACATGAAAAGGATCTGAAATTTATGGGCACTTCTAAACGGAGACATTGACTTTAGAAATCTGAAATAATACATGTGTTATTTATGAGTGTAACACAGTCACTCATAACTACTTTGGCAGGATGAAACCCTAAAATAATGGGATCTCGGGTGGGTGAGTTTGGTTCAGAGAGACTGAAGCACGGGATGTCTGGGGTATGATGAACTATTCAGGGACCCTGGGATGGACTCACAGTGCATTGCAATCTCACAGATAAGTAAGAAGTCCTATGAAACCATTTGGATGGGGAAACAATTTTCACTGTAGCACTAGTCACAATAATGAAGACATAGATTCAACCTAAATGCCCATTAATGACAGATTGAATAAAGAAAATGTGACAACCATACACCATGGAATACTATGTAGCCATGAAAAAGAACAAGATCTTTTATTTGCAGGAACATTAATGGAGTTGGAGGCTATTATCATTAGCAAACTAAAACAGGAAGAGAAAACCAAATACCACATGTTCTTACTCCTAAGTGGGAGCTAAATGATGAGAACTTATGAACACAAAGAAGGAAACAAGAGACACTGAGGTTTACTTGAGGGTGGAGGGCGTTGTATAGGTTATCTCATCAGCCAGGTATTAAGCCCAGTACCTAATATATATCAAAAAACCCCTGTGACATGAGTTTACCTATGTAACAAACCTTCACGTGCATCCCTAAACCTAAAATAAAAGTTTAAAAAAAAAGTTGTGTGTAGAATATATTTATAAAATACTTTGTCCACTTCCAAGCTAGTACTTTCATATAAATTAAATTTATTTAGTACTGCTCTATTAAAATGGATAACACCAAGTTTTATAAAACTTTATTCAAGAATATACTTGACTAAAATGCTATGAATACTATTGGCAATATATCCAAAGTAGTTTTAGGTTTCAAAATAACAATGCACAGATCTGGGAAAATTAGTCTTATAATGCCTACCCTCAGAAATACTTTTAGCCTTTAGAAAAAGATATGTGTTTAGCTGCATAAAGTAATATGATTGAGGTCATTTATGTGATTCTACAAAAAGTTATAATAGACTACTCCATCAATAACAAATACGGATTTTCTTCATTTCTTTAAACATTTAATTGTTGTTCTAAAAATGGATAGTACAAGAAACAGGAGGATACTGAATTTTGTGTATTTGCCAATGTAGTTATAAAATATTTAATATAAATTTAGAAATTATTTAGAAAGGAAAAAACCATCTCAACATGAAATTAAATATCCAGTTTTTCTTTGTGTCTATCTAAACACAAATGAGTATAGTTTTATTTTATATTCAGAAGAAAACACTTTCTTTGACTAATTTGCCCAACAGAAAATATACTAAAGAACTTTATAAATTTTAAAAGTTTATCAACAAACTAGTGTACACATCTTGGCAACCTCAAATAAACTAAAAATATATATATATTTACTGAAGCCATTGCAGGACAGAAAAACATACAGTGAATATAAAAAATTAACCAAAAAGCAAGCTAGAGTAGACAATATTAAACACTTCAAAATAACAATGTTGCCAAATCATATTTTGCTGAGAGTTCTAAACCGCAGTCATTGACTTTGCCTACTTAAGGGTATGAAATATTTTTATGGATGCCATAAAGATCTAAAAGTACTAAGTGGTGTGGTTAGCTATGAGGGCTAACCACATCACTTAGTACTTTTAGATCTTGGATCAAATGAGGCAGAGGAAGAAGACATTGAGATCATTCACCATAAATCCCTAGTTTCCAGAAGGGCCTTTGTTTGAAAAAACAAAGGTTGGTGTGAAAGTGCGGCTCCAACCCTTCAGAGTTAATTGGTGGAACTTGTCAAAATTTCAAAAGGACTATTTGATCTCCAAAGTTGATGTTCCAAAACCAGACCAAGTTGGACAGAGTTTTAAAAAATCCAAAGAAAGCACATGCAAATTAGAGGTTACCCAAAGTTACAAACTTAGCCAAAAAACTTGCTGTAGGTTACATAATTTGTGTCTTGTATTTTTGTCTACCAAGAGCTGAAAAACGCTCTGGGACACCTCTCTTTTTCTCTTTATGGTAACTGTAAAAGAGTTTTCCTGGAGGAACACAGTATAGCTCATAATCAGCATTATATCTTGTATTTTAAGACTGATTGGTAGCATTTGAAGTACTGACTACGGCAGTCAGCTGCTAGAATATATAATGTGGAAGTTTGTAGAAAACAAGTATTCTTGGAATCTCGTGGGTGGTCTGTGAAATCTGTTAAAATCATTATATTGCTCACTTTTTAATAGATATTAAGTGATAGATTGGCCTTTACTTCTTATATTGCGCTTGTAATAGAGAATTATAGGTCATATATATGTAACTTGACAAAATGACAAAATAGCTATTGTAGGGATCAAAACTAAAGCTAAGTGCATCCCTCCCCAAATTCTCTGGTGCACTTAACACTATTTTAAAACATTTTTATCACTGTTTATTTTTAATAGTGTAGAGGGGAATTACTGTACTGATATTTGAATAGAATTTATGTAATAAATCCTTCAGGTCATGAATAACTTTCTTTAGAGTCATATAACTATTAACTTTTAGAGTTAGAAATGATATTAATGACAATTTAACTCAATCACTATATTTTAAATAGATAATATAGCTGAGGTCCAAAGATATGATTGACTTATCCAAAATCAAAATATTAGTAAATAAAAATAGTATTCATGGTGTATGCAGTGGCTCACACCTGTAATCCTAGCATTTTGGGAGGCTGAGGTGGGCAGATCACAAGGTCAAGAGGTCGAGACCATCCTGGCCAATACAGTGAAACCCTGTCTCTACAAAAAAATACAAAAATTAGCTGGGCGTGGTGGCACATGCCTGTAGTTTCAGTTCATCTGAAGCTGAGGCAAAAGAATCGCTTGAACCTGGGAGGCAAAGGTTGCACTGAGCTAAGATGGTGCCTCTGCACTCCAGCCTGGGGACAGAGCAAGACTTCGTCTCAAATAACAATCATAATCATAATCATAACCATTATTGTGATACATTAGTTGCTTTACAAAATTTTCTATTATTGCTCCAAATGCTTTCAATGAATTAACTCATACAATATTTTCAATATCGTATAAGAATTAGTACAAATATTGTCCCCGTTTTTTTTTTTTTTTTTTTTTTTTTTGAGACAGAATTTCACTCTGTCACTAGGCTAAAGTGCAGTGGCATGATTGTGGCTCATTGCAGCCTTGACCTCCCAGGCTCAAATAGTTCTCCCACTTGAGCCTCCCAAGTAGCTGGGACTACAGGTGTATGCCACTACACCTGGCTAATTTTTGTATATTTTGTAGAGCTCACCATGTTCCTCAGGCTGGTCTCGAACCCCTGATCTCAAGTGATCCACTTGCCTCTGCCTTGACCTCCCAAAGTGCTGGGATTACAGGCATGCAACACCATGCCCAACCTGTCCCCCATTTTGTAGATGGGAAAACTGAGATGCAGAGAAATCAAGTAATATGCTAATTAGTGGCAAAGATAAGTTTCATTTTTAGGTCAATGAATCAAAAGAATACTTCTGATATTTATATTATACTGAAGATTAGTTCATTAAATTCATGAAGATCCAATTGAATCTGAGATACTTACAAAACACAGAGGCCCTAAATCATGACAAACAACTGACTTCAAAATAATCATTTGATTTAAGAAGGCATTGTAAATATTACTTTTGTAGATTCAATTTTCTGAAGATTTTTCAATTAACAAATATAGTTGAATGAATATGCTGTAAGCATGGTACAATTCTTGGCAATGGAGATAAAAGACGATAATTTTTCTTAAAGTCAAAGTCAACTTGAATTCCTAACTAGTGATCATATGGAAAGAAGAGATAACATACTAAGAAGCTGAGAGAGAAAAATGGCAAATAATCACAGAGATGACACTATAATTATTTATATATTGATAGGACAAATACTAAGAAATACTTATATTTTCTATTTCATATAGTCACAAGTCAGGTGATCTGACTTTTGAGATAACAGCTTAATTTAACGATTTTTCCAAGATGTATTAGCTTATTCAGAAAAAAAGAACACTTTCTCTTCTTAAAAGTTTGAGAAAACATATTAAATCAATGCATAATACTGCTGCTTGACATATATAATTTTTGTGTATCGTGAATCAGTATGCTTCACAGATTATATATTTAGATGTAATATTTTAATCAGTTTTGTTGATGGAAAGATACTGATTTTAACTTCAGTGATATTTACTACCTTTTGGCTTGGCTTGATTTTACAGGAGATTCCAATCAACTTTAATTTGTGCTATTTTAACATTTTACTACAGTTCTCACCCCTCCTGAGAAAGAATTTATTCCTCCTTCAAAATTTATGAGATTCCTTTATAACTTTTTTCTAAAAGAAAAATAAGTCAGGTTGTAATTAATTGCCTTACAGATAGTTTATGAAATTAGTGCTGACTCTGTCCCTTCCTTTACTATGGTTTGTGAGGCCTTAAAATGTAATTTAAGAGGTGAGATTATAAGTACTTCCTTATTCAGGAAAAAGCAAGAGGAAGAAAACTCGTCTCAGGAAATATAAAAGCCTTAGAAGAATGATTATTTTGTAGGCATTGTGAGGAGAGGGTGAATCATGTGTGAATTGTGTTCTTTCAAAATAGACTGTGGCAGTTTGCTAGGTTATAAATTCAAATGTGGCCTCACAAACACAAGTCAATTTAAATCACGAGGAATCTTCACAGAGCACCATTTAGTCCATACTGGCTGTTACCAGGAGACCATTAAGCCACAAGGCACCTTCTCAGCAGGAGTCCAGAGATCAGCATTACCAGGATTGGAAGTCTTCATTAGTAAAAAGAAGACACGAAGTAGTATAATGGAAAGAAGTGGGCTTTCAGGCACAGAGCCTTCTGTTACGTGACCTTGTGGCCATTTACACCATCTCAGCCAACCCACAGTTTTCTCACTGAAAATCACCTACCTTTCAGAACTTCTGTACTATAGTGTATTTGTTTTCTTCTCTATCTCAGATCTGTTCCTGGTCTTCTAAAACCTAGTGGGTCTTTGAGCAAGTCTCAGTCTGGGCTTCACCTCTCTCATTTGTAAAAATCGAGAATATAGATAAAATAATTTAAGGATATCTTCCAACTCACAGGTCTCTGGGAAACTTTTGAAAGTGCATGGCAAAAATGGATGGTGAAATCATAAAAAAAAATGTGACCAAAAACACATAAGACATGAAAGATAGTGGGAAGAATCTTACTTGATTTTTTTACTCATATTTCAGTTTTGAAATCAAATAAGCTACATAAATTGTCACAACTTTTTTTTACTGATTTCGAAGATCACCACACAATGAAAGCCTGGGGCTGGGGTGGTGGGGGTGGGATGGGACATAATTTGACCTGACGTTGATAAAGACAGAGTCCTTGAATCTGGGCATCACCTGGCATTTATAACAGCCACCACTCTCATCCTTCCCAAAACAGACCTGGTTAATCAATTTTAACACTCTCAGTCCAGACTTGGGTTTAGAACTACAATATATTGATCACTATACAAACTATTTAATGCATTTCACCTCATTATTCTTTAAGAAGGTAATTACATTTAATTTCATTGAGTAGCCTGAGACTCAAATGGGAAAAACTTTTGGCCAAGAACAACCATTGGCAGGCAGTGTAGCCAGCCAGCATTCTTGCCTAATTCTTTCTACCTCCAAGGCCTGTGCTCTTGAGAATAGCACTGTATTGCCTTTCCTCATGGTAAGAATAAGAGGATTTAAAAGATGAATTCAAACTAAGCCTCAATGTTATTTCATTCATTTCATTCCAAATGTTTACTGAGCATCTGCAATTTGCCAGGCACTGTTCTCAATGGAGGTGATATATCAGTCAATAAAGGAGAACAAAATCTAGTATGTATACTTGTGGGAACACAAATAATAAACAAGATCCAGAAACACAATTTAAGGTATATTAGTCTTTATGCTACAGAGGAAAAAAAGAGTAGGGAAAGTCAGAGTGAGGGACTATACATCAGTGGGCAGGGAAGTTCTCATGAAAAGGTCATATTTAAGTGGAAAAGATTTGAGAGAAGGAAAGAAATTGGGAGAAAAACATTACAGGCAGAGGGAGAACAGGTACATAACATTTAGGTGGGAAACCTGTCATAGTGTTTCTGGGCACTGAAGTGGTGAGATCAAATAGCAGACAGAATAGTAGGAGATAAATCAGAGAGAAGAGGTGAGAAGAGAGCAGATTGAGGAGAGCCTGTGGGGCATAAAGAGGACTTTGCTTGTATTTTTTTGAGCAAGAGCAGAAGGAATTGAAAGGCTTTGACAAAGGAGGGCATGATTTGGTATTGCGTGTTGACTAGCATTATTAAAATGTTGATTATTTCTTTGATGAAACAGAATTATAAATATACATTACAACTTAAATGCACTTAATGTACATAATGTGTGCTTTTATGGGCTGAATTGTGTCTCCCAAAATTCATATGCTGAATTACTAAGCCCCAGTACCTCAGAATGTGACTGTATTTGAAAATAAGATCTTTAATGAGGTTTTAAATTAAAATGAGGCCCTTACGGTGGGCCCTAATCCAATCTGATTCGTGTCTTTATAAGAAAAGGTTAGAAAATTAAAAGAGACACCAGGGTTGCACACACAGAGGAAAGACCATGTGAGGGCACAGTGGGAAGGCAGCTGGTTGCACACCAAGGAAAGAGGCATCAGAAGAAGAAATCGTCTTTGCCCAACACCTTGATCTAGACTTACCTCCAGTACTCTGAGCAAATAAATTTATATTGGTTAAGTCACTCCATTTGTGATATTTGGTTATACCAGTCCTAGCAAACTAATAAGTACGCCTTAGTAAACTACGTAGTCAAATGCACGTTTTCTTCTTATGGGAACGAGCACACTCAAACTACAAAAATGGTGATAAAAGTGATTTTGCTTCCTATTCTTCCCACTATAAACATAAATATTCTTAATATTACATTTACAACATTTGCAATTTATAAAACTATTTTACATACATTACTTCACTGAATCATTATAACAACACTGTATTTGTTCTTAGTGAATGAATAGAAAAAAAGGAAGCTTCAGGAAGAAGAAATATCTTCCTCAAGATGAGCAACTAGTTAGAAACCAAAGTAATCAAAGAAGAAAGAATGAATGGAGTTAGATGATATCTAAAATAATCCCATGGAAGACTTACTCATTGCAAAGTGGAAAATGTGCCTTTAAAGTGGAGAGATCTTATTGTAACTACGTTAACCTAGGGATAAAATGGTGGTAAAACCTGAGGTTATATCAGTCCTGATGTGATGCAATATGAAATACTTGAAATACAAGAAATAAAATAAAATATCACCTATGATGTGATCTTGTCACAAATGTTAATTCTGACTCTAAGCAAGCCTCTATATTTAAATCTTCATTTATAGGAAATAAAAGAGATTGGGCAACATGATAAACTATCCAATGAGGAAGCAATAAAACAAATTCAGAATATAGAACATTTTATGTGAAAATTGATCTAGACTTTTCAAAAAGCGAATATTGTTATAAAGAAGATGTGTGTGTAGAGAAAACTATTCTGTAAAAGAACCCAAAGGGATGTAACAATTCACATAATGTGTGAACCTAAATTGAAGTATTTAGGGATAAAAAGGACCTAGAAAACACATCTTTGGCTTAAGTGACAAAATTTGAATATGAACTCAATATTAGATAATAGCAAGAGTTTTTTGTTAATTTTCTGAGACATGTTAATAGTTTTATAATTATGTAACAGAATGCCCTTATTTTTAAGAATTTAAGTGTGAAAGCATCCTGAATGCAGTTAATTTTCAAATATTTCAGAAAAATATGTATACTTACATAAAGCTATAAAACAAATATACCAGTATGTTAATTTTTCAATCTACATGACATGTATACCATGTTCATTATACTTGTGTTTAAATTTTTCTGTTTATTTGGAAATTTTAGTAGTAAAAGTTGAGTTATGAAAGGAAGAAACATTGTACATTGAATCTGCTCAAAGAAAGACACTGGTACAAACGATGAAATGATAGTTAAAAAAGATAGGCAAAGAGAGGCCACTAAATACCTTGCTAGGATTGGCCTTCATTAGAGACTGATTTTGAAATCTCGTTTTCTTACTGATGAGATAAATGTTCCTAAAATAAACTAAATAAAAGCTTCCCCAAATCTTTCAGCATTTTAAACTGGCTGATGTTCCTCCCTACTTCATCGATCACGTAGACGATATGAGCTTATGAGATTAAATTCAGGGTATAAAAGAACTAAAACCTTTTTTTTTATATTTCTCAAACAACATAATTTCTGTTTCAGAGTTTCCCTTCCTTCTTTCTTATTCTCCCCTAGTTGCATGTCTATTTCAGGAGCTCTTGAAATAGCAATCAGTTATTAACTAGCTCTTGGAGTCTGTGCTAGTTAATTTCAGGCTGCTATCACAAAATACCATAAACTAGGTAGCTCATAAGCAACAGAAATTTATTTCTCACAGTTCTGGAGGCTGTGAAGATCAAGGTGTCAACAGATTTAGTGTCTGATAAGGGCCACTTTCTCATAGTGAGGACCTTTCTACTGAGTCTGCACATGATGAAAGGGGCTATGTTCTGTGAACATCTTTTCTACTGGGTCTGCACATGATGAAAGGGGTGATGTTCTGTGAACATCTAATCCCATTCATGAGGGCTCCACCTTCATGGCCTAATCACTTCCTAAAGGCCCCACCTCTTAATATTGTTGCATTGGGGATTAGGATTCAACATGTGAATATTAGAGGGGACACAAACTTTCAGATCATAGCAGTCAGAAGAGCAGAATCTGGTCTTTTTTATTCCATGCTCCACTAAAATGTACATAACCCCAAACTGTTCTTGGCTCTCTGTTCATACTAGTTGCTACCTTGATATCACTCACCCTTGTTCCTAGCCCTTCCCTTGGTGAGATCTCTTTCAGCTATTTTCTTGTTCCTCTTCAGGTCATGGGATACATGCAGATGATCTATGCCATGTTCTAGGGCCTCTGGAAATACATTAGGACAAAATAAAGCCATGTTCCCACTGAAACCACCTCGTAGTGTGTAACCTACAGAATGAGTGCCATCTGGGCTGAAGTCAGAACTCTGAAATCTTGCTACCTTGTATGTGGTAGACTCAGATCTCCAGTGTGTGAGTTTGTTTATTTCTCCCTCCCCACTTCCAGGTTCCTGATCTATGTGAAATGCAGGATATAGGTCCCTTTCTTTCAGTGACAGGCTGCTATCTAAACTCTTATTCTTCCTCTCTCTTGTTTTCCATTAACCCTTAGTTGGGAAAGCTTTATTTAGCTTTATCTATCTAGTTTTAAAGATAAAAAATATTTACTCAATGCATAAGGTATCCTCCCAAATCTTTTGTTATATCCCAAGCTCCAGGCTTTTTTCCTTTTCTTTTCTTTTTTTTTTTCCTTGAGAAAGGGTTTCACTCGTCACCCAGGCTGGAGTACAATGGCATGATCATGGCTCAGCAGCCTTGACCTCACAGGCTCAAGCTATTCACCAACCTCAGCTTCCCAAGTAGCTGGGAGACTACAGGCATGGGCCACCTTGCCTGGCTAATTTTTAAATATTCTTTAGAGATAGGGTGTCACTATATTGCCCAGTCTGGTCTTGAACTCCCAGGCTCAAACAATCCTTCTGCCCCAGGCTCTCCAGATGCTAGGATTACAGGCATGAGCCATTGTGACTGGCCAATTCTAGGCTTTTGAAGCACAGAAATAAATATTTAGTCTTTTGTTCTGTTGATTCTCTGGGTAATCACTTCTCTGAGGTTAAGTATATGTTCCACTGCTATTTGAATTAGATAAAGAGAAACAAGGCAAGAATATAGGAATACTAAACCCTTTGTTTTACATATTAATGTGTTATCCACTACATTTGTAAAAACACTGACATGTACTTATTCATAATTCCACCAGAAGACCACCTTCCCACATCTTATAATTCATTATACATTAGTTCCTTCCAATCATTTTTTACAATAATGTGTCTTAAATTAGCTCAGCCTTTTGTGTGCAAACAAATTGAATACTATAAAAGAGGGCAAGCCAACATAAATAAAATGTGAGCCATTAATGTAATTTTTAATTATCTAGTAGCCACATTAAAAAAAAAAGAAATAGATATAATTAATTTAATATATCCTATTTAGTCCTATATGTCTGAATATTATCATTTCAACATGTAATCAATATCTTTTTCCATACTAAATCTTTGAAACTTGGGGTGCATTTTATGCTTACCATATAACTCATTTTGAGCTAGCCACATTCCACATGCTAAATACAGTAGCTACTGTATTGGACAGTGTGGCTCTTACAAAACATCAGAACCTTTAAAACTGAGGACACATTAAGAAGGTGCTGTCTACAAGTCAGAAAGAGTGCCTTCATCAGAACTATACTATTCTGGCACCTTCAGTCTGACTTACAGCCTTCACAACTGTGAGAAAGAAAATTCTGTTGTTTATAAGCCATCTAGTCTATAGCATTTTGTTATAGTAGCCCAAACTAAGACATTTTGCCTGTCTCCAAAAACAACACACATCCCTTCTTCTCCCAGTTCCTTGTTGTACCTCTGGCTGATGAAGACCATCAAGGTAAAATGTCTTGAATCTGGGGGAAAACTGAGGGTCTCACCTGAAAAAAATTGATGGCTTTGCTGTAATGCTTTGCTTTATTGATAACTTCAAGGCACAAGAAAAGAACTTCAATTACTATATGAAGAACATCCAATCACTAAAACAATCACTAGTCTTGTTATATAACTTTTGCAGGCATTGAAAATGGGTGGTAAAGAGTCATTTTGGATAGCTCTAAAAGTCTTGTTCTGGGTTACTAAGGAGCAGTAGCATCATCTATAAGAATAAATAAAACCAAATGTGGGTAGGGTTACAGATGGCAATGCCTTATGTTTTAGAAGTTTGAGATGCTTTTGGGACCCCCAAGTAGAGATGTTCAGTGGCTTGTTTGATCCATATATCTGTTTCTTGTTTGATCCATATATCTGTTTCTGCAAAGACAGAAACTTGGGCTTTAGATATGGATTTCAGAGTCACGGCTCACAGGTAAATCTATGGCTATCAATTTCAAAAATACAAGATTTTCTCAAGCTAAACAAAAACATAGTTTCTTCTCCAGATTTAAAATGTTCATAAAATTACAGAACTTCCTGAAAGAGACAGCTGAGATGTCAACTATTTGGTCCTGCTGATTTTTTTTTTTAAAGCAGAGAGTTCTTATCAATATTACTATCATTAAATATTAACATGGGCTTTTAATTCTCTGAGAAAATTCAAAACAATGCAGTTGTGCATTATGTAGATAAATTTCCTTATATAGATGTATTTGTGTGGTAACAAAGATTCTATAATGTTTGTACTCTGTGATCAAAGGGGTGGCTTTTACCCTCTGATCCTAGTATCATTCTTTATGATTTGGGAACTTGGCAATTAAGACCATAGATTATTTTCTTGGTATCCATCAATTTGATAAATCTTAGGCAGCTACATGAGTTCTTTAAAGGAAATAATAAATCTAATAAATATACCTTAGTAACCATTTCAGTCTATATTTATGCCTTGAAATATAAAGCTTTCATTAAACTTTCTCAGGAGTTCTCGCAGAGAGTTAAAACTTAGCTTCAAATGATATTTTTGAAGTTTTATGTGATTCCTTACTGAGAGAGTCAGGCATTTCTTTTCTTTTACTGAATGAGATTAGATTACAACCGCTCTAGGAAATGGAATGTTTCAGTCTTACTGGTTGTAATTTTTTAATTCTATTATTTCTTTTATAACTTCTGGGCAATTTAACCAGGTTTGTTATAATAAGCATACTCAGGTAAAATGAAATTCAAATTTCTCCAATTTGGTTACTACCTCGATTCATAGGAAAATACTTCTCATCTACTTAAAGCAATTTTCCACTAATAAAAATAAATTTTCTACACCACTTTTACCATAAAGCTTTTGGCTCAAATTTATAATTTTTATATTTGACATTATAGGTATAGAAAATTTATAAAGTGTTGGATTTTAAAACCTGTGAATGACTGTACAATATATTTTACAAGATGGATCAGATCAGATGGTTGCATACAAATTACTGAAGAATCTGCAGGTTCTAGAAAAGACCAAATTAAGCTGATTGTTCCCGGTGTAATTGTTAGTTCTGTAACTGTTTGGCTGCTAAGCAACCACTTCAGTTACAACATGATTGAGTTTGTGGTAGTATGTAGACATGATGTATTTATAGAAGTAAACTGATAATCCAACATCAGAAACAAAAGAAGAGATCACTATAGCTATTCAGGAATATAAAAATTGATAGATGCTGTAGCACAAGGGGTATTTGTAAAGCACAAATCTAAGAACTTGATGGAAGTCATTGTGTTGAGAATAACTTTAAGGTAGATCAAATTTGGGATAAATTATTCAGGGTTGTAGAGGTCCATGCTTTTGGATTTTTGTCACAACTTATTAAGAATTCACCCTGATTACCAGTGTCCTAGTTACTTAATATCTCAGTAACTATAATTCTGCTGTGTTCATTCATTCAAAAGTATGTATTATGCCCCTCATACATGAAAGAAACATGCTATTGGAGCATCAGGTAAGCATATAAGGATAGCCTTTAATGTGCCTTTCTATACATAGGGTCTCCATAACATTAAAAATAGCTAGACCATGTTTCCTTGGGTATTCTGCTTTCTTTTTGAATGCCAAAATTTTCATTTGAACTTTTCTGTTTGTCAGGCTTTCCTTCAGTCTTTATAAATTAACACTGATTCTATCCTCCAAAACCAATGCAGTCGTGTCTCATCAGGAACCACAAGTCACAATAAAGAAATCTAATTTTCCAAAAATCTTCAGCATTTTCTTTCTTTTTCTCTACCTAGTCCTTTCTTCCAGGAAGTGTTTCGCATCATCTGATCAACAATGACCCTATATATTTACAAAGTATAATTATAATTATTTATTATTGACAAGTCATATTATGAATAAATAATTTTAAAATGCATAAACCTAAAAACATAATTTTTCAAGGTAGAGAATTACTGTAACACACATTTCTATGTGTTTGTGAGTGTGTGATGTACAGATATTTTTATTGTCAATAGCCCCTATGAATCAAATGGTGAAAATGTCATAAGCATTAGTACACCTTTAATTCAGTAAGAAAAGTAAACTATATTCAAAAAGTTTCTGGTTTACTAGAATCAAACTGTTCAAACACCTCATGTTTTAGTATTTTTGCTCTTTATTATACATATCACCTACGTTTATTTTTCTTTTTAAAAATCTTTCAATCGACTATATATACATGCCTCATTTTCCTTCTGAAAGCAAAAAGGGTAATCCTAGTAGTAACTGTCCATCATTATTTAATGAAGATTGATATAATACAAACCACCATCATTTGGCAAAGTTTACTAAGAGATCATTGAATTTAGTTTGCTTGTGGACATTGCTGTGGTAGAAAAAATAAAGTATGCTAACTCTACTTTTAGTTCAACTTTCACTGTTATATAAGATATTGTGTAATCTACAGATATTGCTTCTTAAAAAAACTGTGACTGATTTCATCAGATTTTCAATAAAATATGTTCAGTGACAGACATAAAATTGCTAGAAAGATCATATCATTCTAGTTTTATTAATACTATACCAGATAGGTTTTTCCATAAGCGAAGCCATGATGAAGATCTGAAATTTCAACAGACTTCCCATTCTGAAAGTTCCCAGTCACAGAGGAAATGATCCTGAACACAGGAACTGGTCAAGACTTCTTTAAATGTGCTTCTTGTTAGGTAACCTCTCCATAGCTCAGCTCTTAGGAAATTTTTGCTGATACCACAGGCAGAGAAAGTTTGTACTCTGAGAGAAAAACTGAAAGACAGATCTAAAGCCACGATCCTTCAGGCTGGTTTTATATTTAGCTATTTGATTTGGAAATGTTTCCTTTCACAAGAACTGCTGAAGTTCTTTGGTAGAGATGCATAACCTCCTATTACGAACATATTCAGAACTCAATTTCAACTTTTCCTTTTATAAAACCTACCTAAGTGATAGACAACAGAAGAGAGAAAGTCAGGGAACTTAACTGGACAAGTATTCTCTGAATAATAAAAAGATGTGGAGTTGAATGGAAAGCTAATATAAGAAATAATTGGTTTTGGATTTTTTTAAAGAAGTGTAACCTTGTATATTTCTGTCCATGTTCCTACTAGGTTTGGGAGTATTTTTAAAAAATAAAGGCACTAGCCTCACCAACGTAGTGAAACCCCATCTCTACTAAAAATACAAAAATGAGCTGGGCATGGTGGCGTGGCCTGTAATCCCAGCTACTCAGGAGGCTAAGCCAGGACAATTGCTTGAACCCAGGAGGCGGAGGCTGCAATGAGCCGAGATCGCACCACTGCTCTCCAGCCTGGGTGACAGAACAAGACTCCGTCCCCCAAACCAAAAAAAAAAGAAAGGCACTGAAGAAATGGGGAACATTGGTTTAAAAATAACTAAAAATTAGGCTGTACGTTATTTAAATCCTGACCAAAAAAATAACTAAGCTACTGCACTCTGTCAGTGGACTGAAACCCCTAATAAAAAGATAAACACACTTTGGCTTCATTCAACCAAAATATAGTTGTATTTTAATCAGTGTTCTAAGAAAGTTTATATTTTACCTCATTTAACTTCACAACAAACCCATGTGGTACATATGACGATGATTATGCAAATGAGAAGACTGAGCCTAAGAGAGATTAGGGACTTTGGAAAGGGCTCCCTATTAATGGGTGGCCAAAGCAAAGGGCTAGCAGTCACAGGTTGAAAGGTAGCCAGAAAAAAAAGGACAATTTTGAGCTAGGTATGGACTTGAAACTATTTCTAACATCTACTAGTGCACAGCCATGACAAATTATTTAGCCTCTTAGAGGATATGGGTAAGTTGATGATTATACCTATCTCTTAGTGTTGTGAGAATGAAATGGGATTGTGTATCTGAAGTATTTTGTTACATAAATGTTTGTTCAATATATTATTGCATAACTGATTAGTGACAAGTTCCAGCATGGTTTTAATGAGGATAAACAGACTAATATATATGACTGCTTGGCACATACAAGTACTAATAAATGTCACATAATACTATATTATTAAAGTCTCTAAATAATTATTAGTAAAGTCTCCAAATAAGGATAACTATTATTATTTTACCAAACTTGAATTGTAGTTCTTAGCTCCTGTTGACAAGTTATCTCAGTCAGAAATTATGCATATTCAGCCCACCTAGAGCAAAACATGTCCCATCAAAGTTAAAGTTGAAAGCCATGTATTTGTGCTGTTATCTCTGAAGTTGCTTATCAACTTGTAAGTTCACATTTTGCCTGTTTTTCCTAGTTGATTTTTAAAATATTCTGTACAGAACTACATTTAAAAAAAAACTATCAGTGAATGTAGCTTCCTTTTGCTAAACTTGCCTCTCTAATTGGGGCCAGCAAGAGTCCATGTTCCCTTTCTGCTGGCCAGGGTCTATTTCCTTGCTTAGGAGAGATTTGACACTGCCATTTCCAATTCACAAACCCACATGTCACTGTCACAGGCCTGGTTTTGATCTTTGAAGCACCTCTTCCTAAACTGGTATTCAGACCCCTTGCTTTTAAGGAAAGGAGACCTGGTGCCTCCATCAGATATTATTAACCTGAGGAGAAACACAAATCCTGCCATGACAGAAGTGGCTTGTGACATAAGCATGCTGTTGTCTCCGAGAGTCTAGCATGAACAAGTAGACTGAAAGGGACAGCCTAGCCCGCTGACTGGTGTTGCATGTACAGGAAGCCAGCTGGACAAAGGGTCGAATCTGTTTCAAATTAGGGGAGTAGAAATACAGTAAGATGATTGCACTGTGATTAAATAACTGAAAACAATTTATCAGCTCAATAAGTTGTCACACCATCTGTCACATAAATGAGACAGTAAAACAGATTTTGGTCTATAGCGTAGTCTGGTGAAATGCAAACCAGATCTGAGTATTCAGTTTTTAAATTCACTGTTTTTATTATCTTTGTGGAATGAATTTCTTAGTTTTAGTAGTCATTCATCAAGAATTTAGTTCTCTCCTTGAGGTGCCTGTATTTTGGCTCTTTCATTTTCTGAAATCTTATTTTAGGAGAGCTCAGCTTTGAGACCATACCCAAGAACTGTCATCTTTTCATTCATTTTAAGAATCAGTACTACTTGAAATGCCCTCTACTAATAATAGCTTCCATTTGTCGAGGACTTATTATATGCCAGGCTACACTTTTATAGGTAGCCACATTTAATCCTCACAGCAGCCATAGAGAAAGGGTTCTATAATACTCATTTTATGGATAGAAGAGCTGTGGGCTAAACAAAATTAGATATTAGTAATGTACTCGGAGTCACACAAAACCTAAGTGAAAGATCTAGAATTTAAGCAGGACTGTCTGACTCCAAAGCCTGTCGTTTTCCTCACTCACTCTTCATTTGGATCCAACTCAATTTTTGAAAAATTTCCTGAGTACCATTTGCCAGATACTATGGGGAATTCAGGCTAAGTATATAGCAGATTCAAGTGGTAGGAACGATACAGAAGGGATAGTACATGCAAGCAGGTATAATTACCGAAACTGAAGTTTTAGTCAAGTCCTACTTCATGGCCTCAAGCCAACACACGCAGCTATCTAAGCCACATGGAGAAGACCTAGGCATGTGCTACTGAGTAGACAAAAGGAGCTATAGATAGAAACAGCATGTGTCTTAATGCAATGATTAGAAAACAGGTTTTCAACTCACTGCAGATAACTTTTATTCTGATGCTTTATAGCCTGAAGACAAGAGGAAAATGGGCAACTCTTCATAATCTTGAGATACATACACATACGTGGTCATTGTGTGAATTATATTGATTCATTGCCTCTTAGCTCCAAATCCACTGTTTTTGTCCTGGTGTAGGATCCCGTAAGTGTTCCTCTTTGGGAGCCAGCTATTGTCAGTAAAAGATGTGGGGGACAGGGGACACTGCGAGAGAAGAGAGTTTCTCCTTCTTGTTCAGTTGCTGTATGTCTTGCTCCAACAGCTCACTGCAGCTCTCCTACCGCTGGCTTGAGGAGACTCAGTGGTGCACCCCTTTCCAAAGAGTTTTGCCAGGGCAACCATGAAAACTTTCCAGTGAGTCTTGCCAGCACCCCAGGGGGCAGCTTCTCAGCAAGTCCGCAGTGACTGGCTTCCAGCATTATAGTTACTGCCTGCAGCACTCAGTAAACTTCCCCATCCACTGGGCACAGCCACACTCCTCAGAGAAGTCCGGATCTCAGCCTTGGTGAAGGAAGCTCTGCCAGGTTTACCCCTTCCTTAGGTATTCTCTCTCGGCCCTAGCATTAGAAGTTTTTCTTTACGTCTGTTATTCCTGCACTGCCATTATACTTAAAGCTCAAATGAAAAGTCTTCCAAAATCTTCAGATTCCTAATGTAACTGCATCTGTTTTCTGAATTTCTATCAATAATTTACTTAAACTTCTCATATACTCTTTTTTCACTTTCTCCCTTATGTTTTAACTATAATAAATATGAATTGTTTAATACCAGTCAGGGCATAAATAAAATCACACTGTTTATCATATTCTATCAAAATGAGGTTCTAGAAATATAGAACAGTTTAAGGTTAGCAGGAAGTCCAGAACCATATTCTCAAGCGCACCTGTTTACTATCTTAGATAATCCAAAAAGTCAGTCCAGAATACAGGTCCCCCAGCTTCCCTTCTCCAGAGGAAAAGGGCCAGTGCTTACCCTTTATGCAGAGTAAGAAAGCAGAGGTTTAGACTACCAGCAAAATAGGCCATCAACAAGATGAGGAAAGTTTATTATTATTTTTTTACCGTTTTTCATCTATAAATATAGAAAGTTTTTATTTTAGCATGCACACAAGTTTAGTATTTTAGTTTAGTATTGTTTTGACTTTGATTCACATATGGATACGTGAGTGAGAGTTTCTTACACTTTTCGGTGCTCTGAGCCTCTGAACGTCTTGCTTCAGAAGAATCCTGGCATGTCCAGGTTTGCCACCACGGACCCTCGCTTGTACACAGTACAACAACCAAAGGCAGGATCTTCCCTCTTCTGCCTATTGCTGCTTTCATCCTATGTCTCTGTGTAGGCCAGCCTGGTGTTTTGAAGGACAGTGGCTCTGCGTATGATTTCATTCCTTCATAACCAGCTTGGTTATGGCTTTCCCTGGCTGAAGGCCTCAATGCTAATGTCTAATCCATCTGGATACCACATCTGGAAAGCCACATTGGAACCTCTGGATCTCAGGGGGCTTAAACCCCCACCCACATGGAACCTGCAGTCTTTATGTCCTCCATGTCCTGAGAGATCTATCTAGCATGAAGTGTTCATTTCACATGCTGGTGATTGATCTGAAAAGCTTAGGTAGTCAATTCGAAAAGACCGAAAGGGGTACATAAACACTTTCAATGAGTCACTCTCCCATTCCTTCCAATAGTCACTCTTCCTGAGGATGAATATAGAATTTCTTGTACACACACACACACACACAATAAATTCTTGTATGGTCATCAACATATTTTGTTATAACCTTACCTTATCTTTTCCACTCAAGTTCAAATTCTAAATGTAAGCTCAATGCCTAGTTTCTGTCCTTAGTGCCCCATATAAAGTAGTATTTTTGTTTATGGGAAGAGGACAAAATATTTGCTGACTTAGAGAGTGAATGATGGCATTATTTTTAATTCCAATAACTTCATTTGATTAGTATAATCACATAATTAACAGTTTCACTTTACAAATAATAAATCATTGAGAGTAACAGAATCAGGACTCAAAAATTGCTTTTTTAGAGACTAGTTATAATCAATGAGTATTTCAGGAAAAAGCATTTATTAGGCACCCACTTACTATGTGCCTAGAACTATGCTAGGTGCTTGGGTCACAAGCATAAATCAGGTAAGATGCCTACTATTAAGAAGTTTATAGTTTATGAAGGACAATCAGCACATAGGTCAAATTTTTGCATTTTTCAATGTAATAAGGCCAACAAAGATTAGTTTAAATTCTAGGGGGTGCAGAGGACATACAGTTATGTAGCATTCGGTGATTCCACCAACATAACACTCAATATCTAGTGTAATTACCAGATGAAGAAATAATTGACTTCTCTAACAGACTGTAAGCTGCAACAGATCAGTGCCTCTGTTACAGTCACTGTAATCTCCCAAGTAACTAGCAGAGATCTTGACACATCATAGGCACTAAATAACCTCAAATGAATGAATGAATAAATGATACTACGACTGCTTCTGCTACTAATAGCCAGAGGAGAAAGTCAACGAAACAGAATTTTACTTTAGGAGACAGGACTGCAGAGTCAGATGTACCTGATTTTGAATCCTAGCTCTCCAACTTACTAACTGGGTGGACTAAGGTGTTGCCTTTCTAGACCTGGGTTTTTATATCTTTTAAATGGAAATAATACTATTACCTAAATCAAGCTTTATGAGAGGTTTAAAATAATAAATATAGATGTTCAGCACACTGCTTAAAGCTTAGTAGGCACTTATTAAGTACTTACTTACCATTTTATAAATATTACTATTTTCTATATTTTTCTCTTTTGTCATTTATTGTAGAAGCAGAGGGGAAAAGTAGCAACATGCCTTCTCAATGTAAATTTAATAATAACGCTTCACACTTGTTGACAAGAGAATAAAACAGCTTCCCAAACCTTCTTTTGAAATGTTAATAGTTACTAGTTTTGACATACTAATAATTTTCACAATTTGAAATTCGAAGGCTTTTATGTCCTTATTTGAAGTTTCTATATGAGAAATTGATTATAAATCAAGTATATTCTTTTAAAACAATATTCAGTTAAATTGAGGCATTTGTTTCGAAAACTATAATGGTTCTCATTTTATATTGAAAGCTTTAGAAAATATTAATAAACTTTGTTATAATAAATTTTCCTTCAGGGATTTATCTCAAGAATCAGTCAGTAGATATATGCAATGATTTCAATACAAGTTTGTTCATGTTAGTGATATTTAGAGTAAAATCAACCAAGTATCCGATAATGATAATTGGTTAAGTAAATTATAACTCAATGGAATACTATGATGCCATTAAATGTGATGGTATACAGAATATTAGCAACATGAAGCAGTTCTTCCAATATATTAACTGTGCAGATTTAAAACTGTAAATACATTAAACATACACAAATACAAATGTGTATATAAGTATTAATGTATTTATAAGTAGATGTATATAATGACAAAGTACATAAACAAAATATTAGCAAGGATATTTTACTTAATAAGAATAAAATCTTTTTTATTTTCTGGGGGGCTTTTTATGATTAATTTATATATGCTGGATTTTAAACAGCACTTTAAAAATGTAGCATAGCACTACATACTTTCAATTCTACCACGTAGGATTTAAAGGCTTTATCTAGGGGCTTTTAAGCAATTTTTTTCCAAAAGCTCCATTTTGAAAGGCTTAACTGGGTAAACAACACTCGGCACAAAATCTGATGACCAATACATTTGTACCCATTAGAATTACCACAACTGTAACATTTTGTAAGTATATTTGTGTTATTTTAAATGCTTTAGAATTAAACTTCACATCAAAAGCTGGTTTGGTAATTCTGCATTTTTATAGAGCAACAAAACTTATTGTTATTTAATCCTCTATCCTGTTTCTTTATATATTTCTTTTTTAAGAAAGTAAAAGATATACTATTTTATTATAAGGACTTATAATAAGTCAAATAGGCATCCATGTTAAGCAGAATACTCTTCCCTGGAAAACGTTCTAATTCCCAGAACTAGTGAATAGGTTGCCTTACATGGCAAAGGAAAATTAAGGTTGCAGATAGAATTGAGGGCACTGATTAGCTGACTTTAATATAGGGAGATTATCACAAGGGTCCTTAAAAGTGAAAGAACAAGGTAGAACAGTCAAAGTTATGCAATGTGAGAAGGACTCGATCCTTCTTGACTGGCTTTGAAGATGGAAGAAGGGCTCCTGAGCTACAGAAAGCAGGAAGCTTCTAAATACTGAAAAATGCCAGAAAACAGATTCTCCCTTACAGCCTCCAAAAGGGAGGTAGACCCTGTGACTACATTAATTTTAGCCCAGTGAGTTGCATGCCAACCTTTTAACCTATAAAAACTACAAGAAAATTAAGTTGTGTTGCTTTAAGCTATGAAGTTTGTGGAAATGTGTTGTAACAGCAATAGGAAACCAATACACTGCCCCAAAATTAAAAGGGCAAAATCAAATTTTTAATCTTTCTCTTTAAATTTGCTCCTCCTCTGGGCTTTCTCACTCAAGAAACAGCCTAGCATCTGTACAGCTGCTGAAATCATAAATTTTTGAGTCATCCTTGACTTCTTCCTTTTACAGTGAATTCTGCAAAGACTCTGGTCTTTGCCTTCTAAATATACACAACTAAAGTACTTCTCATCATTTCCACTGCTATAAAGTAAGTGATAGCCACTATTTCCTTAAAGATTGCAATGCCAATTCAATTCTCTCTTCCTGTTTTCAGCCTAGACCCATCATAGATTCTTCCTCAATTAGGAGTCAGAAGAATGTCTTTGAATATGTAATTCCATTCATGCCATTCTGCTCAAAGTCTTCTTACGGCCTTTCATCATAATGAAATGAGGTAGTTCTTACCATGGCCTACAAAATCCTACATGAGTCGGCCCCCAGAAACCTCTTAATTACATCCTTTACCACATTTTCCTCTGTCATACTGTGCCAGCCATACAGTCCTCTTCACTGCTTCTAGAAAGCTACATGTACATTACTGCTGAACGTATTTTCCCTTGCTGATGGAATACTCTCCCCAAATACCTATCCACATGGCCGGCTCCATCACTTCATTCTGATTTTCCCTGACACACTGTCTAAAATAGTCTGCTTTCTCTCCCATTACCCTGTGTCTCCTTGCCCTGTTTTATTTTTCTCTTGGCACCTACCACGACTCATTTATTTGTTTTCTGTGTCTTGCCTCATTTGAACGTAATTGCTATGAGAATAGAGATGTGATCTATTTTTGTGAGTATTCACTACTACACTTCCCTTATCCAAATCAGTGTCTGAGTCATAGGAGGTGTTCAGTAGATGCTTTTCAACAGAGGAATAGTGATGCTTCAATTTTCATCTTAAGCAGATGCTTAAAACTGTTCATCTGTTCAGAAGCCTTCAGTCAACTCTTTTGCAAAACTTAAAGCAGTTAAATTTACCACATCGGATGAATAATTTTTATCTATAAAGGAAATCATAAGAGATCCTGGGAAAAACTGAAAACTGAAAAGTGTTTTTTAAAAAAAAAGTCAACCACATAAAGAAGCTCAAGGTTCAAACTGTGTCAGATCATGAACTCTCAGACCATCTGGAGTCACATTTTACCTAATTTTGCCTTTTATAAGCTGTGTTATTTTGGGCAAGTTACTTCTCTGTGCCTCCATTTCTTATCTATAAAATAGAAATAATAGTAATACCTTCTACATAGTGTTGGTATAAGGATTAAATAGAATAGTGCCTGTCATATACTAAATATACATATAGATTTGTAAATAAATGTCTTTCTTTTCGATTTATAGTTTTTCTTCAGAACATACAAAAAAGAAAAGCTTCTTGCTTTTGTTTTGTTTTGTTTTTGTTTTTGTTTTTGAGACAGAGTCTCACTCTGTCACCTAGGCTGGAGTGTGGTGGCGTGCTCTAGGCTCACTGCAATCTCTGCCTCTTGGATTCAAGTAATTCTGTTGCCTCAGTCTCCTGAGTAGCTGGGACTACAGGTGTGCGCCACCATGTCTGGCTAATTTTGTACTTTTAGTAGAGATGGAGTTTCACCCATGTTGGACAGGATGGTCTCAAACTCTTGACATCGTGATCTGCCTGCCTCGGCCTCCCAAAGTGCTAGGATTACAGGCGTGAGCCACCATGCCTGGCCCATTTTTAAGAAATATAACACTGAAGTTAAACCTGGCAAACATAGATACTAAAGATCAAGCCACAGAGTAATAGCATGTTTGAATATAAGTATAAATATCATGTAAATAAATATTAACAAATAGTTTAGCAGTACAGTTCAGGTATGTTACAAAATAACAAAGCGTGATTCAAGCCAGAAATGCAATGATGGTTCAGTAGCATAAAATCTATTAAAATGGGAGGAGAAATATTATCTTAATTAATGATGGGGAATTTGACAAAATTAAATTTCCATCATTAGTAATGGAGAAAAGTATTCAATAGTTCCTAATTCTCTTTCTTTCAAAATTTTCTGAAACACATATTAATTTTTATTCTAAAAACCAGGTTAGGAATAGAGACCATGCCAGTTCAAAAAACTGATATAATGTAATAAAAATATTTTAACTAATTTAATAAACAATATTTAACTAGCACTATTATAGAATTCTAGAAATAAACTGTTTATCTTCATAGAAGAATCTGGACAAATTTTCTAGGTTTCTTAATCTCAGAGACAAAATTTACTTTAAACATTAGTAAATATTACCATTACTATGTAGGAATTAGATTATAGTAATTTTTACTCAAATTATATTAAAATGCCTAGGATTAAAATGCCAAGCCCCAGGTGAGTTCACATGACTGGTGTAAGGTAGAATTTCCAAACTTTTTGTTCCCAGGATCCCTTTCACCCTCTTGGAATTACTGAGGATTCTAATGCTTTTCTGTTTATCTGGGTCACTCCATCTATTAATATTTACAATGCTAGCAGTTAAAATAAATATTTTTAAAATAGTAAAAATAAACATCCTTTTCTTTTAGACGGTGTCTTGCCATATTACCCAGGCTGGTCTTGAACGTATTGGACTCGAGTATTCCTCTCACCTCAGCCTCTGGGGTAGCTGGACTACAGACATATGTGCTACTGTGCCTGACTAATTTTCTTTACGTTTATTTTTTAAAGGTGGGCTTTCACCATGTTGGTCATGTTAGTTTCTTAACTCCTGGCTTCAAGCGATCCTCCTGGCTCAGCCTCTCAAGTAGCTGGGATTATAGGCATACGCGACCATGCCTGACAAAAAATCCATTTTATGTTAAAAAAAATTATTTTATGAAAAATGGGTCCCAGGGATCCCCAGAGGTCCCCTGACCACACTTTGAAAACCACTAGTTCAAAATTAGTCATCCTTCTATCCAATGAACGAGGGGCTCTAAAACACAGTCAGTGTTAGGCAATGAATCCCCCAGCCATAGGGTCTGGATCATGAATAGAGAAATTACTCAATTCAGGCCAGTGACTCTTAAGGAGAAAATGGGGCTTCTGAGAAATTAGTTTTCCTCTTAAGGGTTTTACCTTCTTTTATCTCTGTTTTCCCTTGGGTGTTGTGACATGTGAAAGACAGTCATACATTTTCATTTGCCTTGGACAGTTCCGGTTTATGCCCACTGTCCTAAAGTGAGTGTTAATTGCACTACCTTTCACTCTCCAAAATTTTCCAGTGGAAGTGATAAATTACACAGTTGCCTTAGAAATATAGATACAAAACAAAGGATTGCATTGGCTATTTTTCCAGTATGAAAAAAGCAGAACAAAAGCAAAGCTAAGGAAACAGCCAAGGAAATCACAGAGAACAGCCAGAGAAACACTTGGTCAGAAATAATTTTCTGGCTAGATTACTAGAATATATTTCTATCCCAATTTATTTCCTTCCTTTTGAAATCAATTTGAATTGGGATCTCTAGTATCTGCCGCTAAAGGCAACCTAACTAATACATTCCATCACCTCAAGTGATAAGAGCTTGATGCATATTCTTCCAGATTTCTCCCTTGTCACATAACACGTACATTCTCTTACATACAGATTTCACATAATAGGTTTCTGGTAGAAGTTTGTTTTAATGAGCGTAAAGTTATTACACATGTATTTAATAACATGAGTAAAGTTATTACACATGTATTTAATCTCACTGCTGTTTAATAGTTCCATAATATTTTATCATATAAATGTATCATCATTCTTCTCTTATTCTTGGGCATACAGGTTGTTTTCAGGTTTTGTCACTATTAATAATGTAGAAATGATTATTTTTATAACTTATATTCTTTATTGCTTTTATTATGATAGGATAGATTCTTAAATCTGGGACTGCTTGATCAAAAGGTGAGGATTATTGTTCTTAAAAGTAAACACCGTAGATGGAAAAGTACTCATGTAAATAAAAACTTCAAGACATACTAGAAGCAACAATGATCTTAAGTTGTGTACTTCTTCCTCCTCATGGTAAAGTTAAGGAAAGAGAGAGGTTTAGAATTTAACTGAACCATTTTTATCATCACCCAACTACTCAATTTGCCCAAATGTTTCTGGAACAGAAAGTGGATGAGAATTAAAGGAAGATACAGTCTTTCCATTGGGGAAATCTTTCCCCACATTGGCATGTTGAAGATACACATTTTACATGTTACACACAAAGGAGTAACTATATACAATAGGAACTACTCAATCAATCAAATAGATACATAAATTTTACTTGACAATAGGCATTTTTATCAGTAACTAGAAAACTGATTTCACAAATCAAGATAGATTGTAGAAGCTTAAACTTGAAAACCATCTGTCTTTATTACCTTATGGGGCATATAAGAAGATATAAGCCTAATGGTGTCTCATTTAGGGAATGAGATGAATAATTTATTTTAAGGCTCTGGTGTTAAAGACTTATGTAACTATTCATAAACGAGTAAAAGGAGGTTATGAATCAATCATCAGATTATTTTTCTATTATTATCACGTAAAAATTACTGTGTCCTCATCTTATGCCAATGCTCATTTTATGAAAACAAAGTTTTATGTCTCTAACTTTCTCTGTTTTTCAACTTGCATATGGAATAAAGGATGGAGAAGGCAGACAGAAGGTGAAGATGGAAGTTATGGTTAAAATAAATAACTCATCAATTTCTCTTATTTACCTTCTAACTAGAGGATATAAGCAGTTCATCCAATCAGAAAATTCATTCATCGCTCATAGAGTTCAAAGACTACTCTGAGTTTCATACCTATAAATTTTGGAGGTATCAAATTATAATTCAATTCATTAAAAAAGACCCAAGGCTTTGGAAAATAACATTATATTAAAATGTTGCCCTGAGCATTTCAATTAATGTGTTTATGTGGATATAAAACACATAAACTTGGGACAATATGACAAATGTAGTCTAAGGTTTCTCTCCTACCCAACTATTTTTCCCAAGACTTTTACTAGATACTTTTCCAGAGATGGACGACAACACACATATATGTGTAGTGCTTCTTTTACTACAAATGATAGCCTCCTATACTACTGAAAGCATCATGCTTTTTCTTAACATCATATCATATAATTACAATTCAGTACATATGGAGCATATAGTTCTTTTTAACCAGCTTCATATACTCTACTAGTCATTTTTATTAGACATCTATATTGTTTTTCTATTGCCATTCTAAATAAGCTGCAATGAATATCTTTGCACATGTACTTTGTATATGTAGGAATATTCTAGAAGTCAAATGGTATATAAATTTTACATTTTGACAGTATTGCAATTGCCTTGTATAGAGAGGTTGATTCCACTAATTGTGCATGGGTTGTCTGCATCCCTATACTCTCAGCCACAAAATGTTTTAAACTTTGAAATTTGCAAATCTGATAAATCAAAAATGGTACACAATTTTTGGTGTTGTCTGATTGTAGGAAGTTGAGATTCATCTCATGTTTAAGGCTTTTAAAAAATTTTTTTTGGTCACTGCTATTTATAACCTTTGCTCATTTTATTTTCTATTGAGATTTTAAAATATTTTCTATTAGTCATTTGTTACTAAGTTCATTGTAAATGTTTTGCTGCTCTTTATGCATTAAAGACACTAGCCCCCTGTGTGTAGTACTTATGGTAAACACATATTCTTAGTTTGTCATTTATGTTTATTATTATTTTTCTTATAATTTTAAATTTTAATATAGATAATTTTAATATTACAATAAATTAAAAATCACCTTTTTGTTGTCAGGATTTGGTATAATTCTTAGAATGGTTAATTCTTAGACTTTTAACATTTATTCAGTCACTAGGTTTATTTTTCTTATTTAAACCTCTAAACCATCTGAAATATATTTTGGTATAATAAATGATTACAAATTTAGCCATTTGCCTCAACCCAGTTACTGATTAACTATCTTTACTTAAGAGAGAGACAATGCCATTTTTGTGTAGTAAATTATATTAAAAATACTATAAAACCTAAAACATTATGTTTTCATTATTAGCAAAGGTAGCTTCCCCTGTATGTCTTCATTTTTCAGAATTTTTCTGGCCATATTTGAGTTCAGGATTGTTCTTCCAAGAAGCAAACTTATTAGTGTACTAAGCAAAAAGATTTGATGGGACCGTAGTGGGACTGACGAAATATCTAATATAATTCTATTTAACTTTACTTTTTAAACGTCAAACAAGAAATGCTCATTTTCGTTAAAAGGAGAAGACACGTCACTAGGGGTGCAGATATGGCATCAACTTAAATACTTTCTCCAGAAAACACTTCCAACAACGTCATTCCAGTGGGTTTTTCCTCAGAACATTCCTGTATTGAGGTATTTGGTTGTTGTTATTTGGGAAATGGAGCATATTATCTGAATTCCTACAACAAAAGAAAATTGTGGGTATGTGTTCTTTTTTTCTCTTTTGTCATGTTTTCTGATCTAGTTTCCACTAATTAAGCAGTAATTTAGTCTCTTACACTTTGAAGTTTCACTCATTACCTGGCTTCTGTAAGTCAACAAAAGGCAACATCTAAAGCTCTTAGTATTGGACCATCACTTTGGGGACTGCTAATTGAATGTAATTACTTTATTTTGTGCCAGGGCTCATAGTTGCAACATTGCCTTGTAATAATTTAAATTGTCTGCATACTGCAGGGGGACTGTTTGACGCCACAGTGGAGACGGTCAGGCAGCCACTCTGGCCTTGGAAGCAAAGTCAAAAGTAAGGAGACATTGTCATTTGGCTACCTACTCATTAGCTGCCCTCTACGGCTGTCTGTTGTTCTGAGTGAACAGGATGTGTCGTGACTGAATCTAGCTCCTAAAAATAGCTGTGAAAACATGCATTTCAGATGTACAGTAATTGGTTGCTTAGTTGATCGCAGATCTTTTTAAAGACTTTGGGAAAAGGCAAGATATTTTTAAACTATGACCTTGCCATGCAATACCACATTACTTTTCTCTCTTTCCCCTATCTCTCTCAATCTGTCTATGTGCATACATAATGTATATATGTATTTGTCTCTCTCTCCATATGTGTGTGTGTGTGTGTGTTTGTGTGTGTGTGTGTGTGTTTGTACAGAGAGAAGAGTTGTAATGGCAAAAATTCAAAATGATACAACTAAAATTTAGAGTTGTCTTTTTAAATCCTGCTGGAGGTATTTGAAGCATGATATGTAGCTAGTCCTTTTGCCATTTCCCTGGTCTGATATTTTGGCAACCACTTTGCTTCCAAGAGGTTGAATTGCTAAAACTTTTTTTAATACAGCATGGTAGAAGAAAGTTGATTGTAGAAAGGGGAAATTACAAGCCTGAAATCCTTAACAGGCTCAGGAAGAGCTCTCTGACCCACACACTAGGTGCAATCCAACCTGAATTTTCACCTCTACTTGGGTGATTAATCATATGGTGAATCTGGCCTCACCGGCTCTAATAATAGGGCTTGCCTTTGACTCTTTGTGGACCAAGGAAATAAGAGCATCTTTCCTGAGTGTCAGAATACTCCCCATTTGTTAATGGTGCCAGCAGGTCTACACCACTGGCAGTTAAAGCTAATATGAGCCTTTCATTCCCAAATTGCACACAAGGGTTTTTTCTAAGTACTACAGTTTTGAAAGAAAGAGTAACATATATGGCAACAGGAAACAAAAATTACTTTAAAGGATATCAAATTAAATAAAATTCATGCAAATCTTTGATTTACCTGTATTTGTTCTATTTCTTCATGATGCTTGGAAGAATACAATGACCACCAAAGCAATAGATGCCTATTCTTTCCTGATATGTGTGTGCTTACTGTATGCTTTTGTGTGTTTTTTTTTGTTTGTTTGTTTGTTTTTTTGAGGCAGAGTTTCGCTCTTGTTGCCCAGGCTGGAGTGCAATGATGCGATCTCAGCTCACCACAACTTCTGCCTCCCGGGTTCAAGCAATTCATCTGCCTCAGCCTCCCGAGTAGCTGGGATTTCAGACATATGCCACTACACCCAGCTAATTTTGTATTTTTAGTAGAGACGGAGTTTCTCCATGTTGGTCAGGCTGGTCTCAAACTCCCAACCTCAGGTGATCCGCCCGCCTCGTTTTCCTAAAGTGCTGGGATTACAGGCATGAACCACCACACCCAGCCTACTGTATGCTTTTAAAAAACGTAATTCAAATACCATAATACTTTTCAAAACACACAATTCAGTTGTTTTCAATATATTCACAAAACTATATGGCCATTACCACTCTCTAATTCCATGCGATTTTCATCTCCCCAAAGTCAATTTTCACACCCGTTAGCAGTCACTCCCCATTCAATCTTAACAACCCACCGTAATATTTTCTCCACATTCTGTCTCGGAATTTGCCTATTCTACAAACATTTTATATAAATGGACTCCAGTGATATGTGTAGCCTTTTGTGACTGATTTCTTTCGCTTGGTGTAAGGTTTTCTTTTTCTTTTTCTTTTTGAAATGAAGTCTTGCTGTTGCCAGGCTGGAGTGCAGTGATGCGATATTGGCTCACTGCAACCTCCACCTCCTGGGTTCAAGCGATTCTCCTGCCTCAGCCTCCCAAGCAGCTGTGACTACAGGTGTGCACCACCATGCCCAGCTAATTTTTGTATTTTTGGTAGAGACAGGTTGGCCAGGATGGTCTGGAACTCTTGACCTCAGGAGTTTGGGAGACCGCCTCGGTTTCGCAAAGTGCTGAGATTACAAGGGTGAGTCTAAGATTTCCAAGGCTCATTCATGTTGTAACTTGTATCAGTACTTCCTTCTTTTTAAAGTTGCAATAATATTTCATTGTTTAAACACATCACATTTTATGTATCCACTCTTCACTAGTAGATGGTTGTTTTCTCATTTTAGCTATTTTGAATAACGCTGCTATGAACATTTATATACAAGTTTTTGTGTGGACATATATTTTCAATTCTCTTTTGTATATCCCTAGGGGTGGAATTGCTGGGTCATATGATGACTCTGTATTTAACTTTTTGAGGAAAGGGGTTGCGCCATTTAACATTCTCACCAGAAATCTATGAGGGCTTCAAATTCTCCCCATCTTCAAAACTTTTTAATATCTATCTTTTTTTTTTATTATAGCCAACCCAGTAGTTATGAATAAGTTTTTATCTGCATTTCCGTAATGACTAATGATGTTGAGCACATGTTTGTGTATTCGTTGGTCATTTACATATCTTCTTTAGAAAAATGCCTACTCAAGTCATTTCCCCTTTTAAAGTTAGGTTATGGTCTTTTCATTATTGAGCTGTAACAGTTCTTTGTGGATTCTGGATAGCAGACTATTATCAAATATATAACCTGCAAATATATTCTCCCATTCTTTGGGTTTTCTTTTTTGTTAGTGTTACTGTTAAGTTTGTCTATTTTTTTTTCTTTTTTATCTTTTGCTTTTGGTTTGGCATTTAGAAAACAATTGCATAATCCTAGGTATCAAAATATACCCCTATGTTTTCTTCCAAGAGTGTTGTAGTTTTAGTTCTAACATTTCAGTGTTCATTCATTTTGAGTTAATTTTTTAACATGATGTGAAGTAAGAGTCCTACTTAACTCTTTTGCAGAACAATATCCAGTTGTCCTAGGATAACTTTTGAAAAGACTATTCTTTGCCTATTTAATGGTCTTGGCACCTGTGCTGAAAATTAAGTTCACATGTATGGATTTATCTCTGGGTTTTCGATTATATTCCATTGAATTATATGTTTCTCCTTTTGACAGTATCATATAGTCTTGATTTCTGTGACTCTGTAGTAAGTTTTATAATCAGGGAGTGTGACTCTTCCAATTGTGTCTGTCTTTCAAGATTGTCTTGGGTGTGTGTTTAATTCTAACTTAATTATAATCAAAATTACAATGCAAATTGTAATTTTTTTTAACAAACCAAATTATGCTTTCAGACCTGAAAAAATCTGAAAGTGTAATTTGGTTTGTAAAAAGTATTTTTAAAGATTGTTTCATAAAATTAATCATTTCAAATTATCTGAATGTTTCAGTCTGCTAACCACTCTTCAGTAATAAAAGAGCCTTTTAGTAAATGCCCTAACTCATCCAAAAGCCAATTTATATTCAGCAAATTAATGTTTTAGAATGCTGAATTATTGTGGGAATAAAGAATGCTATCAAATATTCTGAATTATACACTTAGTGGATAATTTGTATCAAAATACCTTGTTTGCGTTCTGTTATTCATTGCTGATGAACTAGAGCAAGGAAGTCTGTCTAATCTTGATTTTCTTGATTTAAACTTATTACAAGTTCATGTTCCAGGCAGGTAGAAGGAGGAAAGGGGAAGTGAAGAGAACATGCTTCCCTCCAAGGGCTCAATCAGAATACTGCACACACCACTCCCACTCACATACCATTACCCAGGACTTAGTTACATGAGTATTGCTGGCTGTTAAGAAAGACTGGGAAATAGCCTTAATTCTGGACAACCATACTTTCAGCTAAATGCCAAGAAACTATCTGCTACAGATAACACTGCCATTCCTCTACCGAACTCTTCTGTTAAGTTCCATTCACTTTTTATTGACAGGCCAGTCTGTATCTTTCATCCAGAAAAGTTTACCATGTTTGATAACATACTTTTTGTGATTACAATTTTCTTAGACATTTTTAAATCTTATATTTAGGTTTGAGTTTTGTCAAAGCACTGCAGATACTTGATAACAAGTCAAAGACTACAGAAAAGTTCATGAAAAGCAAGTCATGCCCTTTGCCCATGGCATTCATTCTATAACTAAGTTTTATGATGCTTACTTTCATAACTATATGTATTTGAACTTATATTTTCTGTTTTATCTAATTTAGATAATACCTATTAGTTCTTCCACATGGAAAATAAGGATTTCACTCACCTACTGTATCCCATTCTCCATCTACTTACGCATATCAGAGTTTACAAATTATTTTATCATTAGTTACTATACTAGTTACCTTTATAACCTTTAATATATATTCTTACAGCTCTGATTCTTATGCTATTAATTTTTTACAGTACCTTTTCATTACTACTTTGTAAAATGGGGCTATTAGCACCCTAGTATTTCTCTGTCTTTTCTCTATTTCCCATTTTTCCCTCTCTCAACTACATTTTTAGTCGTACACTATCAAAACTGTGAATAATTTCATTCTGCCTGACAGCTATGTCAAGTCTTGATACATATTCTTTTTATCAGTAGGCTTTAAAAGTTGGAAATCAGTTACAGGATTTCTATTATTATGACTATGAAAATAGGATGATATGTTGGGTCAAGTGATATGCCAGAATTACATTGTCATATTTAGAGTTTTATTGCCTCAACTCTTGGGCAAATCAAAGGAGACTGTTCCTAGCATGAGTGTCAAATGAACTTTTCTCTTTTTATGCCTCATCAGTTGCTCAAAATTATGCTTCATTTGAGTTTGTTTCTTGTTTGAAAGAACAATTTATTGCCCTTAAAGTTTCTAATCTCCTTCATTTAGTTTCTTGAAGTACTCGCTTTAACATACACTACTGATTATTCTCCAATTCTCTATCCTATTATTGATGCTATAAGTCCCTTCGCACACGTTTTTTTTCCTGATAGATCTCTCCCAGATCCTCTCTCCCTTCTCCTGTTGATTGATTGCCTTCACCTTGCTGCACAGTGGTTATAATAGACTGTACCATCCCTGCTTTCCTGGGCTGAAAACTTTGACTTTTGAGTCAAATGAATTCCTCTTTATATGCTTTTATTTTGCAGAAACATTGTAAGTTAACTTCTCAAGAAAATCTTTCTGAAATGTAAAATTACTGAATTCCTGCTTCTAAGTACAAAAATACTTTGTATTCACACTTGAATGCTAGATAAAGGGTCTGGGTTAAATTACTTTATTTCAGAACTAAAAATGGTTTGTTCCTTATGTCTTCCAACATGCCATATTAATCGAATAATGTGATTTGGATTCCTATTTCTTTGCACACAACTTGGTTTTTCCTTTCTGAACTCATTTATGATTTTATTTTCATCCTAGGTGTTCTGAATGGCATTCACTGAGTTAAGGATTTTGAGATCCCCAGAGCAGTTGCAATGGCACTTTAGGTAGCCTGTATACCTTGGGGTACCAATCTTAATGTATCAGATCACCAACTTTTGAAGAACCAGGATAGGATAGTCACAACTGATAAAGTCAAATGCCCTAATTATAATTTTATTTTATTGGTGATGAATTTTTCTTCCAAAAGGATTAAAGATATAAATTTTAAAATAATAATAAAATGAGCTGGAATTTTAAAAACATATAGGTATATACACAGGTTATTCTGGAAATGAAAGACTTTATGTATAGGCAATAATAGGAAGAAACAATAGAGAAAAAGATTGTAAGTTTATGAAAATTGAGGGACTTCTAAACTAAAAAATAATTAAAATATTATAAGGCAACTGAAAAAGTGGGAAAATTATTGCAAGAGAGTTGTAGACAGAGGTTTTTTATTCTTACTATGAAAATGAGCTCTTAGAAATTGAAAAGAACATGAAGTTAAAATTGTTTTTTTAAACATAAAAACTATCCCAAAAGATAAAAAAATTCAAATATCTAAATGGGTGACTCGAAAAAATATACAAAATAAATGGAAAATTATGAAAATATATTCATTTTACATAAAATGCTAAGAAAAATAGCAAGAAATTTGACTTTTTTACATATCAAATTGCCAAACCAAAAATATCTTAAAATTAAGATGCTATTTAGCGATGATGTGCTGTGAGGAACCAGGTACTCTTGTACACAGCTTGTGACACTTTAAAGTTGTAAAAAACGTATGGCATTCAGTTGAACAATATATACTAAAGGCCATAAAAGGTGCATTTTCTTTGACCTAGTAATACCATTTCTAGGAATCAAAGCTAGGAAAAAATTAAATCACATGAGTATGTAAAGATGCCTGTGTGAGAATATCCAACACTTAGATGTTTATAATAAAATCAGAAATAACCTAAATATCCAAAAGGGTTACGTCTGTGTCATATTCATATAAGTGTATTAAAAATGATACCATGTCTACCTATTTACTGATATAAGAAGACACTGAGATATTGTTCAATGAAACTGTATCTTCAAAACAGCATATATACTATAATTCCATTTTAAAACTGACATACATAATTGAAAAATTATGCCTGATTTGATCCAGAAGCTCAAATTCCATCTTATAAAATTATTTAAAAGTTGCAATTAAGAGTGGTGCACTCTGGAATGTGGTTCTGGTTTTCTTTATAATTGTATTTTCTAAAATGTCAAAAATGAGCAAGTATTAAAAGTGAGAAAAAAGAATTAACTGACTCTCTTATTGGAAGATTTTATTTTGGTACCTCTTGACAATCAGAGAGCTTCAGAATATAAATTCCCAATTGATGTTGTATGGAATAAACTTCCATTTACCGTGATAATTTCAACTGTTCTTACCTCACTTTTCATATAGGTTTTGCATTAATCTCACCACAGTAAATCTATTTTTTCCACATACTGTTTTCTCTCTGTGGTCTCGTGTTTTTAATTATTGAAAGACAAGCACTCATTCTTTACTTGAACAAAATATTATTAGCATTCCCATCATTTGGGATGATATTTTTATAGGATATTATAATCGTATTTTTACATATGAATTTGGCTATTAAACAGAAATAGTTCACACTAAATACAGACATAAGGAATAACTTGTTTCATCAGACCAGATGTTATGATTAAAGCCATTGTTCCTGTAGACAGAGAGTAGGCTAAGTACTTATCCAGATAATTTGATTACTGTAAATAGTTAACTTTGCCTGAATTATCTGGATAATTGCCTGACTTCTCCATTTTACATAGCCTAAGGTTCTAGGTTTATTTTTGCATCCCACGGACCACTTTCTGCAGTGATCAGCAATCAGAGAAAATCAGATTATCACCCTGTTTAACCTTCCTGTGCCTTGGGTAATTAAGTCAACAAATTAGCTAAAGGCCCCAATGCGGAAAGGGATTGGTAGACTGTGGTTAAGACACATATTTATGAATTTTCCCTTCAGCTGCTTTTTTTTTAAGCACGCTTTGATAAGAAACATATGATCTCAATTATCATTAACTCTTGGTGGTTTCCATGTTTGGGAGCTTGAACTAGACTTCAGAAGGCCTAGGACACCCTTCCATATGTGCCTGAGCAGTGTATTGGCAGTCCATTCCCATTTTCCATCTCGTTAGCTCACATTGAGAAAGCAAACTTAAATCACTCTTCACACACTCATTGTAGGCTCAGGGACTATACCAGTTTAAGCAGGCTGCTTTGGGATTTCCTTAGTGACTTTTGGTAATAGGCTTTTGTAATCAACTGATAATCTTTCTTTAAAGCTATTTTTAAATACAAAATTCTTTAAAATGAAATATCTTAAAATCTAAGAGAAATATATAGACATAAAAACAATTCCTATCATATACAGATAAATAAAAACTTGATAAAAATATATTGCTATTGTTTCAAAATCTAACCTTTATTTTTTATGTTGTTTTGTTGTTTTTTAGTATTTTAGATTCGGTTTTTTTCTGTAGAAAAGGTTTAAAGGATACCAGAATGTGTAATAGCTGATGTGTCACAGTACTGTTATTGATTACATAGATTGATAAGCTACGCCAAATATTAACCCTTGATTCAGAAACAGAAATGGGCTTAGAGTGAGGACTCCTGGGACTTGGCCAGCTGGAATACACAGGCTGATGAGACCAGCTATGTCTGAGTGCACAATTTCAAAGGAGCATATCTATCACACTAACCCTGTGTAAATATGTATATCATTCCAGTTTTAATCAAATAAAGTGTTCTGTCTGATGAAACCCTTCAACCATAGAACAAATAACTTCAAGGAAAGAGTAGTTTTGTTCCCCAAATCGTCATATCAAACATATTTGTGATGAGGCAAACTTTTTGGTAATAAATGTATATATTATACCACTACAGAAGTAAGAAAATATTTCAAATACTATCACTTTGGTATATCACATTCAAAACTAAAACTAATTGAAAAGTGGCATCCTCTAAAAATAAGGACTTGGAGAATGTATCATTGTACTTTTTCACTCATTGCTTTGATGAGAGAACAATTATATAGTGCCTAACAATACTGAGATGAATGTAACAGCCAAAGCCACAGAAACACTTGGATAAATTGTATGTGCTTATGGCAGTGGGATTTTGACATTGTGGCAACACATTTTATAATTATTTTATTTTGAAGAATTGGTACTGTTGCTCACTTTTAGAATAATAATTGAGTGTGATAATCATGCATTAATCAGAAGTCAGTCTACTGCATTTTACTGGACAAAGAAACCATTACTGAATCTAAAAACAGTTGACAATAGTGACATCACTATTAGTAATTTATAACAGTGGCTATTTACCTATTATTAAAACCATGAGACAATTTCAATTAAAATTAACTTTTTAAAGGTGAGTTTCCCCAGGAAAGAGACCATGCCCATCTTTTCCAGGGGCAGGGAACAAGTTTCTATCTTAACTGCACGTAATCCTCCATAAAGATGCAGAAACTGAAGAGCACCTTATTATGCCAAAGATATTTAACAATCTCATTCTGCAACTGAACAGAAAGTACTTGCACTATTCCTTGCTTGCATGGAAGAAAGGCTAGATTCATTCACTGAGATAAGTGTTCCCCAAGATTTTTATGAATTGTAAAAGGTTTTTGCTATTTCAAAAGAAAAACATTTTATTGCCTTGGTTGCTGAAAATATATCTTAATGTATTATTCCAAATGACTTGCCCTGCTTGCCTTCTAAGATTTGGATTGAAAAAATCAATACTATATGTTAGATAATGAAAGTAATAGGCACCTAATGTGAAACTTGGAAAATAGGTAAAAAGATAAAAAATAAATAATAGTTGGTCATTAAGTAGAAATATTTTTACACCTTTTTAGTGTTTTCTGTGAATATTAATTTTCCATAATTGAGAACATATTGCATATTATCATTTCGAGTCACATTTCTTCCTGATTTAGTATTAGAGTATACGTATGCCATTTAGAATTTATTATATTTCAAGGGTCAGTAAATCCAATTCAAACTGTCTGAAACAAATCCAGGATATCATTGGCTATAGAACTGAAAATCCAGCAGTAAAAGTGGATTCAAGCACACTCCAAAAATTTATCTGGGCTCTGGTTTCATTTACCTTCACTTCTCTCAGATTTACTTTCTTTACTTGGCTTTTCCTTAGGTTAGCTTCCCTTATGATATGGAACCCAAACCACTAGTATCAGTTCCAGACTTTATACCCTCTTACCACTGTATTCAAAGAGAAATATTGTTTTTCAAAGCTCTTTTAAAAGAAAATATTTGTTCCAATATTTCTAGAAAAATCTTGAAGGTACACTCTAATTAGACCTTTAGATTAGGCGCACATCCCTAAAACAATTATTAAGGCAAGGGAACATTTTCTGATAGGCTTAGACTTGGGATACATGTTCCAACCCATCTGGTCCACAAAGGCCGAGTACTATTTAAGGTACTTATAACCATCACATTGAAAATATGTATGCACTTATAACGATCGCATTAAAAGTATCTTCAAAAATATCATTTCAATGTCTGTGTACTACCTCATTTTACTGTTATACCAATATTTTATTCCACATGCTTCTATTGTTAGACATATAGGCTGTGTCCAATATTTCTATAATGTAAATCATTTTGTGAATATCCTCTTTTATAAATATTTGGCTGCCTTGGGTTTTAATCTTTTATAAATTACTACAAGTATAATGGTTAGACCAAATAAAGTATTTTTCTTTCTAATGTTGCTTTTTAGAAGAGCCATCTATCTCTTACGTAGAAACACCTATTTATTACAATCTTGTCACCATGATTATTTAAAAATAAAATCTTTGCTAATTTATCCTGTGCAATCATATACATCATGGTTATTTTTATTCAACTTTATTTACTTTACTAATGAAATTGATATTTCTCTTTCATAATAATTGATAATAGTAATTGAGCACTACTGTCTACCAATTACTAGTCTGGACTTATTATAAATATATTATTTAAACATCCTAAAGCCTATATAATTAACTAACTTGCGAAAAGTAAAATAACTGGTTAATGGATGGCCATCCAGGATTCAAATCATGTTCACCTGACTCAAATCTAAGCTTTTAATAATCTCACAAAACTACTTCCTGAATTATGCATGGCACCTATTTGTATTTCCTACTTTGTTATTTGGTTGTAACATTTACTATGATTCACTTGGAAGAATTCTAACCTCCGCTTGTGTCCAAAATCTAAGTAGCCGAAAGACATCACAATTGAAACTGATTAGAGAACTGAAGCTTTTCTAAAGAAAAATGAAAAATCTGGTGAAAGTCAAAGTTGCTACACAGATTACTACCATTCTGTCATTCAGCACATGGGTGATAAACTAAAACTTTCTGCATAACTATGTATTATCCATGTTTGCAAAAGGCAAAGAAAAAAAAAGAATTTATTGCTTTAGCCCTCCTCTCTACATCCTTGTCCTCTCTAATGCACAAAGTTCTAGTAGTTCTCTGATCGTTGTTGTTAATATTTTGTACAAATTTCTAGTTGTTCTCAACAGGAGGATTAGTCTGCGATAAGCCAGTCTGTCACAGCTGAAAGCAAAGTCTGCAAGTGTTAATAAGACCTCTCTACAATTTGTATTTAAAATGTTTACAAAATTGGAATGGTAAAGAGTATCTTGTCAACTTACACTAATATTTCCAGTTCATAGGTTGAAATATGAAAGGGAAAATTATAAAACTTGTATCTATGTGTTTGTATTAGCATGACACAGAATTACACTCACAGAAGGCCTTCATGATTTTGCTAAAGAATATTTAGCACAGATCAAAGAAACACATTATTATATTGTGTACAAAGTAAGCCACAGGAAAAGACCTTTTGTAAAAGTTTCTGGGGCATCAAGTTACCACTAGAAGATCAATTTTTACATACTAATTCATTTCCAGAATCTTTATAAGTCATATATATATCTCACACACACACATATACACACACACATGCACAAAGATACTTATGAGAGGTCACATTCAACTTTACCTTATTGCACTTTATGTCATTTCAAAAAGTCACCAGTAGAGGGAGTAAATAATTTAAAATCAAATTAATTTTGATCTACTTGAAAGTAGTATAAATATTAATCTATTTCTGCAAAATATCTGACTAAAAATTCCCGGTATTACTTATGCAAGATTTGTAACTGTGTAAGACACTCTTAAAAATATAAAATATAATTAAAATATATTTGTAACTGTATAACACACTCAAAATATAAAATACAATTATAATTTCATATATAATTGATAAATCTCTTAGTAATCTGAATCATAATCACACATGTTATGAAAAGAATATGGATTTGAATCAAATGGACCTGGGTTTTTCTAACCTTGCTCAGTTTTTTTTTTTTTTCAAATTGTGGAACTTGAGACAAGCCATTCAATTACCTGTTTCATTTTTCATGTCTCCAAGATGGAAGCAATAATAAATCAGAGATATGATGCCACAGAGCACAGGATTAAATATAATGATGTATGTAAAGTTATTAGCATTAAGAAATATTAGGTTTTTTATTTCCTTTATTAGTTTTATCCATCTATGCTCAATTCACCTTGCCCTCTTCCCACCTCCCTCTTGAGTATCAACAGCCTCTAGATTGGAAAGGAGTAAAAAGGGGTTGAAATGTCTCTCTCGCAAATTGTATCGTCCACCTCTTGTTACCCTAACACATGAGTCCGACTTCTCCCAGCTCTGCTATGTCCTTAATCTGTTTTTGATATTATGGGAAATTCTAAGACACAATCCCTTCAGAAATAATGCATCTCCTCCCCAAAGACATCCTCCCCTTTTCTATTCCATTTCTTCATTCACCATAACAATATCTCACAATATTATTGAAGTATATCAGACTTTCCTAATGGGTTTGGTTATCTGAAGGGATTTAGAGCACCAATGGCAGAAAATTAAAGAAAAATCTCTAAGTAAATATTTCCAAAGTCGAATATAAAAATCTCCATGAAATTAGGGATTCTTCAATCAGGATAGTTTTCTCAGGAGCATCCACTGCTCTTGAGCTTCTTTTCTGAATTCAGGTTTGAACTTTCTGGAAAGCCCTCCTTCCTCTAACCTCTCCTCTGAGAGTTACCACCCTTAGGGAATACAAATACAAGATCACAGATGCTGGTCTTACTTCAGGCTCACTATCCTCATAGAACACTTCCCTGAGACTAAGTCATATAGTTGGCATAGTACCCTAGACCAGGACTAGACCAGGACTTGGCAGGACACCCAAGGTGTTGCTTAGGACCTCATATCCCACAGAACACGGAGTGGGAAAAGACTATTCCAACTTGCTCCTCCTGGAAGTCATCTGTTTAATTTTATTATGGTCAGTGGATAGCTGTTGGAGTGTACCTAGGAACACACACACATACACACACAGACACTTCAATTTCCAAAATTTTATTCTCAGTGTTCATTTAATCCTACAGGAAGGAGAAACACATTTTCCTAACTGCATTAGTATTTGCAAGGTCCCCACTTCACTAGGTGTTAGTAATTCACATTTTAGGCAGAGTGGCATGATGGTTTATTTGTTTCACCTGAACAGACTCTCAATGGTGCCCTCAGACCTGCGGCAAATAATAAATAAGCCGATTGATTACTTACTTATCTGCTAACTGTGACTGCCATAACTACACAAATACTTGAGTTTACTCCTTATAAGGGTCCAGTTAAATGGAGCAGTATTTTCCTAGTGTATGCCCCACATCTGACCTTTGAGAAGGCATGATGGAGCAAGTGCCAGAGGCTCATCGAAGGTAGAAACAGATGCTGCTTAGCATAGGAAAAGCGAGAGATGTTTCAGTGTTAGGAAATGGGGTACTGGTAGAAAAATAGGCAGAAAAAAAGGTTAGACTTGCTGATATGAAAAGAGAAAGCAAGAATTGCTTACTAAAAAGACTTGCCTCCAAGTCAACAAGTGTAAGATAAACGGGACTCATGCTTGCACAAATAAAAGTGCCTTGTGATTACACTTCCTATATCTATTCTTAATAAGCTAATGCTGCTGATTTGTTTTCCATTAGATACAATATTTTTTTCCTTTTTTTTTTAACTGGAATATTATTAGGGCAAGAACATGCATCTTCCTCTCTACCTAAAATCAACAGATCGATACTGAACTCCTAATACATGCCAGGCACAATGCCAATCGCTAGAAAAATACAAATAAATAAAAACAGATTGCTTTAGGCCAGGAATACGTGCTCTACCTCCAAATTCTTGGCTGATGTCAATCTCACTCAAACCACCTGCCCTCAGAGAATAAGGGTGGTTGGTCCCAGAGATTGAGATACGTAATCACCAAAAGAAAACCGAATGGATTATGGAGGCCAGAAAATAAGGTCTTCACTGTACCAGGTGTGATTTCCTATTCTAGGATTCTAGCCAAAGGGCTCAAAGGGCAAGATTTTATACTTCATAAGAGTAATTATGTTGCTAACATTTTTTTTAAAGATCATTTCTATTGATGACCTAGACTTTAGAAATCTTTTTGCATACCCGAACCTTGTCACAGCAATGCTACAAAGTACCTGGTCACATGTAAATACTAGACCCAGAATAGCAGTGGCAAAAGTAATGAGCAAAAGCCTCTAAGGGGGAAAATACATCAGAAAAAGAATCAGGACAGTATAATGATAGTAAGCTTGACTAAATTGGATATACAGGCATATCTTGGAGATAGTATTGGTTTGGTTCCAGACCACCACTATAAAAGAAATATCTCATTAAAGTGAATCACACAAAATTCTTAGTTTATCAATGCATGGAAAAGTTATGGGGGAAAGGGGCCGAGCCAGATGGTGGAATAGAAGACCCCATTGATAGTTCCTCCTGCAGGAACACCAAATTTAACAACTCTCTACACCAAAAAAAGTCCTTCATGGGAATCAAAAATCAGGTGAGTACTCACAGTACCTGGCTTTACTTTCATATTGCTGAAAGAAACAATGAATAGGGTAGGAGGCCATCTCGAATTGCTGAAGCCACCCTTCCCCCATCTTCCCTTACCCACCTTTTTCCACAGTGGCCCCATGGTGCGGAGAAATCTGTGCACTTTGGGAGAGGGATAGCTCGGTGATGGTGAGATTTTGCACTCAACTCAGCGCTGCCCTGTCAGAACAGAAAGTGAAACCGGGTTGAACTCTGCTGATGCCTGCCCACCGAGGGAGCATTCAGACCGGCCAGAGCCATAGTGGAATTGCCCAACCCAGAAGTTGAAACTTGAGTTCTGCTTCCCACACGCCTCACCACCATGGGTGGGCTGAAGCACTCTCAGGCCCCAAATTGAGAGGCAATCTAGTCCACAAAGACTACAAGCCCTAGTGCTGAGCTTGGCTCTGAACCAGTGGACTTTGAGGGGCACTCAACTTACTGAGGCAATGGCCAGCGTAGCTAAGCCAGTGCCTGCATCACCCCTCTCTCAGCCCCAGGAAACACTGCACAGGTCTCCAAAAGAGACCCTTTCATTCCACTTGAGGAGAGGAGAGGGAAGAGTAAAGAGGCCTTCTGTCTTTCATCTTGCCTAGTAGCTCAGTCACAGTAGGATAGGGCACCAGTCAGGGTTGTTAGACCCCCATTCCAGGCCCTCGTTCCCAAACAACATTCCTGGATACACCCTGGGCCAGAAGGGAAACCACCACCTTGATGGAAAGGACCCAGTCTTGGCAGTATCCGTCCCCTGCTGACTAAGGAGCCCTTTGGCCCTGAATAACGAGCAGTTGCACACAAGTAGTCCACCATTGGCTCTGGTGAGATTCCGAGACTTGTGGACATCAGGTGAGACTCAACATGTTCACAGCTATGGTGGCTATGGTAATGAAGTAGTATCATTGTATGGAGTAAATACCCAGGGTTCATCATCTTGTGCTGAGAAAATTAACGACATGGACACACTCACAGAGGGTGTTTAGGAGCAGAAAGTTTAACAGGAAGAAGAAAGGAGAGAGGAGAGCAGGGCTCTCTCTTTTGAGAGAGACATCTGAGAAAGAGAGAGACATCTGAAAAAAGAAGAGCAGATTTTTTAGGCAGGCTTGGGGAGGTAGTGTCTGATTTATGTAGGGCCCACAGATTGGTTCGACCAGGTGTGATGTTCATATAGCACACTGGAAGGCTGCTCGTGCCACCCTAATATCATTATGGAAATGGGCTTTCCATTTGGCTGGCACCATCTTGTCTGCTACTACAAGTGGCTGGCAAAGGGAAGGGAAGATGGAGCCGCCATTTTGAACATATCTAGTCCTAGGTACCTTTTTCCTGCCGGCATTCATCTGTGCAAGCTTCCAACTGGCTTGTCTATATCTACAGCTTGATTTTACAGACTGCTCTTTGTTAGAAAATGACTTAGGGCTGTTCTTCATTAACGAAGAAAACCTTACCGAGGACTCCCATACCCTCACTGTCTGCCTCAGTAGCTTCTTCTTAAGTCCTAGATGATAAGACTCCTTTTGCTTGAGAAAAGCAGAGGGAAAACTAAAGGGGACTTTGTCTTGCACCTTAGGAACCAGCTTGGCCACAGTCGGGTAGAGTGCCAAGCAGGATCTTGGAGTCTCTGATTCCAGGCCTTGGCTCTTGGACAATATTTCTAGACCTGCTCTGAGTCAGAGGGGAGCCCACTGCCCTGAAGGGTGAGTCCCAGGACTGGCAGCATTCACCACAAGCTGACTGAAGAGACCTGGGCCTTAAGTGACTATCAGTGGTAGCCCAGCAGAACTCGTCATGGGCCTGTGTGGTGGCCAAGGGGTAAGGGTATTCTGCTTGAAGAAAGGGAAGGAAGGAGGGAGAAGGACTATGTTTGTTGGTTTGAGGGCCAGCTCTGCCAAAGCAGAATAGAACACCAAGTAGACTTCTAAGGTTTTTGACTGCAGTCCCTAGATCCCAGACAGCCACTCTGGACCTACTTGGGACCTGGGGAAACCTTGATGCCCTGAGGGAAAGACAAAAGACTGACTAGTTTTGTCATCTGCTGATTATAGAGCACTGGGGTCTTGAGTGAAGAGAAGTGGTAGCCAGGTAGTAATTACATTGGGACCTGGGTAAGGCCCAGTGTTGTGCTGGCTTTAGGTCTAACCCGAAGCAGTTCCAGCAGTGGTGAGGGGTGCTTGTGTCACGCCACCCCCAGCCCCAGGGGCTCCCTTTGATTGGAAGGAAGTAAGGAAAGAGAACCAGAGTATCTGCGTGGTAATCCAGAGAATTCTTCTAGATCTTATCCAAGACTACCAAGGCAGTACCTCTATGAGTCTGCAAGAACCACAGCATTACTGGATTTGGGGTGTCCCCTAATGCAGATATGGCATAGATCACAACACTTAGGTCCTTTTGAATACTTCGAAAGCCTTCCTAAGAAGGGCAGGTACAAACAACCCCAAACTATAAAGACTACAATAAATACCTAACTCTTCAACCCCCAGACACTGACAAACATCAATAAGCATCAAGGCCATTTGGGAAAATGTACTGTCACCAAACAATCTAAATAAGGCACCAGGGACCAATCCTGGAGACACAGAGATAGAGAATTCAAAATAGGTGTTTTCAGGAAACTCAAAGATGTTCAAGATAACATAGAGAAGAAACTCAGAATTCTATCGATAAATTTAACAATGATAATAAAATAATTAAAACAATCCAGCAGAAATTCTGCTGTTGAAAAATGCAGTTGACATACAGAAAATGCAGCAGAATGATCAAGCAGAAGAAAGAATTCGTGAGCTTGAAGACAGGCTATTTGAAAACGTACAGAGGAGACAAAACAAAAAGAATTAAAAATAATGTAATACAGCTACAGGATCTAGAAAATAGCTTCACAAGGGCAAATCTAAGGGTCATTGGCCTTAAATAGGAAGTAGAGAAAGAGATAGAGTAAGAAGTATATTCAAAGGGATAATAACAGAGAACTCCCCAAGTCTAAAGAAAGACATCAAAGGCCAAGTACAAGAAGCTTAGAACACAAAGCAGATTTAACTCAAAGAAAAATGCCTCAAGGCATTTAATAAACTCCCAAAGGTCAAGGATAAAGAAAGGATCCTAAAAGAAGCAAAAGAAACAAATAACAGGAGAGAGATCCAAGATGGCCATGTAGCAGCAGCTCAGGATTGTAGCTCCCAGTGAAAGCGCAGAGAGTGAGTGGATGCCGCAACTGCAGACGAATTTTTGATGCCCACAAACTGGGAGATTCCCAGCGAAGGAGCCACAAGGGTCGCCAGCGCGACTCTTTTGGCCGGCACGGCTGTTTTGCCGGCGCCCCGGCGTGGCACTTCTCGGTGCGGAGTATACGGGACTGGGTGCCCTTTTAGTTGGGCTCCGCTGGTCCCATCCCCACAAGGAGAACAGCAATTGGAAGCACTGAGGACTGAGAGCAAGCACAGCTGAACCCAGGAAGCACAGCAAGCACAGCTGAATCCGGGAAGGCCCAGCTCTGTGGGGAAGGGACGTCCACCGAAGGAAAACTAAGAAACAGAAAAAACTTCATCACCAACAAGCCGGACGTCCACTCAGAGACCCAATCTGAAAGTTGGCAATTATGAAGACGACAGGTGGATAAATCCACAAAAATGGGAAGAAACCAGTGCAAAAAGGCTGAGAATACCCGAAATCAGAATGCCTCTCCTCCTACAGGGGATCTCAGCTCCCCATCAGCAAGAGAACAAGGCCTGACGGAGGATGAATGTGATGAACTCACAGAATCAGGCTTCAGAAGGTGGATAATAAGAAACTTCTGTGAACTAAAAGAACATGTTCTAACCCAATGTAAAGAAACTAAGAACGTTGAAATAAGATTTAATGAAATGCTAATGAGAATGGACAACTTAGAATAGAATATAAGTGAATTGATGGAGCTGAAAAACACAACACGAGAACTTCAAGAAGCATGCACAAGTTTCAACAGCCGAATTGACCAAGCAGAAAAAAGGATATCAGAGGTCGAAGATCAACTCAATGAAATAAAACAAGAAGGCAAGATGACAGAAAAAAGGGTAAAAAGGAATGAACAAAGTCTCCAAGAAATATGGGACTATGTGAAAAGACCTAATCTACGTTT